>JZKD02S0503031.1:0-16919 GCA_000966675.3 Picea glauca | reverse complement strand
AAGTACCACTTGGATATGTTCCAAGTTTGACCCTTGCCACGATGTTATGAGCTAGCAGGAAACAAAAGAGTTGAATTCAACTATGATGATCAGAGCTATATGAAGCTTTCAAAAAAACAGTGTTCCAGAAAGACCGAAGTAAATTGAGATCAAACATTATATTCTCCATGATGAAGTCCAGAAAGGAGAAGTGGTTCTCCAATATATATCTTCACAGATGAGCAGATAAGCAGACATTTTGGTAAAGCCTTTGTTCAAGATGAAAGAGATTGTGTACTCAAGCTAGAGCTCGTGGAGGTGACTTCCTTATTGAAAAAGGAAGAGATGACTTTGGGAGGGAGCACTGATGTGTTATTGATTTATGGACAGTCATTTTTTTCAGTTCGAAAAATGGTCCAGGATGAGCAGTTCCTTTCCAGCTCGGAAGGTAGTTTGAGATTTCTGACAGACAGGCATTTTCCAGTTCGGAAAATGGTCCAGATCAAACAGTCATTTTCATAATGAAAATGGTTCGATGGATTGATGATGTACCATAGATAGTGATTCCCCTTGTGGTTAACATAGGGAATGGTCTAGGACAGTCTCTCTTCTTGACGGTCACTCTCAGTAGTGATCAAGAAGACTGGTCCGCCTCGCCGGACAATCATTCTTTCGAAGCTCACAATTGTGAGTAGTTCGAAGAATGGTATGTTTTGGAGGTTGGTGTAGGACAGTCATTTCCTTAGGAAATGGTCCGGACAATCATTCCCTAGGGCAGATTCATTCTCTCCAGGTTGCACTTTGTTTAGTGCTGGAGGAATGGTCCAGGTTCAACAATCAGGGACAGGCATTCCCTAGGGCAGATTCATTCTCTCCGGGTAGCACTTTGTTTAGTGCCGGAGGAATGGCCCAGATAGGTGAATGGTCCAGGATCAGAAAACGGGATAGTTATTCTTCCTTGCTTGAGAAGAATAGTCCAGATAACTCATCGTTGATGTTTTACTTTCTTAGGGTAGATGCTCTTCCAGATCTCACATATGTGAGTGGAAGAATGGCCCAGATGATTCAATTTATATATCATAACAATGTTTTTGTGCAGGTTGATGATATGATTTTTATGGAGACTATATGTCTCCGGACAGTAGATGTATACTACTGTAGTGGATGTGTTCCACTGATTGTGACTATATGTCACTGATCAAGTATCTGTGTGCTACTTGGTGTGGCAGTGTATCACTGGATTGTAGTTGTGTGCTACTATGGATAGACACAGTTGTGTTATGTTGAATGACATTGTTATGATTGCCTTGAAAACTATCAGTAGTGTTGGAAATGATTATCAGCTAGATGGATGATCAATGGACAGAGATTTCCCAGACGAAAAATGGTTCAGAACATTTATTCTTCTAGGACATATGTCTGGATTAGAAGAATGCCTCTTGTGCCACTCTGTGGAGTGAGTGACTTATCCAGCATCATGTTTGATTACTCAGATGGAGTATGGTTTCGAGAGATTATGCAGTTGATGACACTAATAGTGATGATGGTGCTCATGATCTAGTCATGAGATAGTCTATACGACTATGTTGATGCTACTGAGTAAATGGTATGTTTGTGCTCAAGACCATTACTTTCAAATACCTCTCTAGCTAGGAGGGAGTGTTGATATTATGGTAGCTGCAAGAGGTATTTACCTCCACGTGTAAACCTGACAAGAATAGAATATTCCGAGAAGCAAGAAGAAACCCTAAATTAGTTGGCTAATAACCCTAGAAGACAAGTCGGCTCAAGAAGATAATTTGTATTAGGTTATTAGCCTCCAAGAGAAGAAGTCGGCTAAAGGAAATATTATATACTAAGTAAATAGGCACCCGGAATGAGAAGTCGGCCCAGGCAATTTGTTAGTTTTAGTATAAATACAGGAGGTCAGTGTTCATTCTGGCAGGCATTCTTAGAGTTGCAGAAGCAGCACTTGTGCGCACTGCAGTTGGCCAGTTTGTGCGCAAGTTTGGAGGAGAGTTGTCATTGTAGCTGTTGCAGCTAGCAGATTTCGGTTTTGGCCTGGACTCTCTCTTGGTTATGGTTTGGACTCTCTGATCAGCTCTTGTTACTCCTATTTGGTGTGATATCCTTGGAGAGAGGTGCGCTATCTTGTTTGGCTATCTAGCCTAGGGTTTGCTTTCGGAATGATTCTCTGTCAAGGTTAAGGTCTCGGGGGTGGCTTCGGCCTATGGTTGGGTGACAATAGTGATATTGTCTATGGTTAAACGAGCACATCCATTATATTCTAACAAATTCGTCCCTAGAAAAACCTCGGAGGGAAAACCAATGCAATAGATTTGAATTTTATTATTATTGAGCAGGAAAATATAGAGATCTCTTACAATAAAATTAGCCCAGCCAAATACAAAACCTCCTCAACAAATGTATGGCCCCCTTCTGCAAATCCTCCTAATCAGATCTGTAGGAAAAGACCTCTGCAATGTTGAAGATGTGTGCCAATCTCAGTGTAGAATCCTTCTATGTCTCCCTGCAAACTCTCTCTCCAAACCCTCAAGCAATTCTCATCTTTCTCTCTTCAGAAAATTGTCTCTCTTGTGCATAATGCACCCCTCTCCAAGTTGATCTCATTTTTACTCAATGAGCAAGTGAGAAACCCTATCTCCAAAAAGATGGAGGGCCAAGATTGATCCTCATACACCTTATGAGATCAATGGTCAAGATTAAAAGACCACAACTTAAATTNATTAGCCTCCAAGAGAAGAAGTCGGCTAAAGGAAATATTATATACTAAGTAAATAGGCACCCAGAATGAGAAGTCGGCCCAGGCAGTTTGTTAGTTTTAGTATAAATACAGGAGGTCAGTGTTCATTCTGGCAGGCATTCTTAGAGCTGCAGAAGCAGCACTTGTGCGCACTGCAGTTGGCCAGTTTGTGCGCAAGTTTGGAGGAGAGTTGTCGTTGTAGCTGTTGCAGCTAGCAGATTTCGGTTTTGGCCTGGACTCTCTCTTGGTTATGGTTTGGACTCTCTGATCAGCTCTTGTTACTCCTATTTGGTGTGTTATCCTTGGAGAGAGGTGCGCTATCTTGTTTGGCTATCTAGCCTAGGGTTTGCTTTCGGAATGATTCTCTGTCAAGGTTAAGGTACTCGAGGGTGGCTTCGGCCTATGGTTGGGTGACAATAGTGATATTGTCTATGGTTAAACGAGCACATCCATTATATTCTAACAAATTCGTCCCTAGAAAAACCTCGGAGGGAAAACCAATGCAATAGATTTGAATTTTATTATTATTGAGCAGGAAAATATAGAGATCTCTTACAATAAAATTAGCCCAGCCAAATACAAAACCTCCTCAACAAATGTATGGCCCCCTTCTGCAAATCCTCCTAATCAGATCTGTAGGAAAAGACCTCTGCAATGTTGAAGATGTGTGCCAATCTCAGTGTAGAATCCTTCTATGTCTCCCTGCAAACTCTCTCTCCAAACCCTCAAGCAATTCTCATCTTTCTCTCTTCAGAAAATTGTCTCTCTTGTGCATAATGCACCCCTCTCCAAGTTGATCTCATTTTTACTCAATGAGCAAGTGAGAAACCCTATCTCCAAAAAGATGGAGGGCCAAGATTGATCCTCATACACCTTATGAGATCAATGGTCAAGATTAAAAGACCACAACTTAAATTATTTCTCATTTTAACTTTATAAAAAGTACTCATTAAATCAACATTAAAATATAACCCATTTAATGTACTTTTTCCTAAGTACAATTTTAAGAAAAAGATTAACCCGTCAACTTGGATAAGTTTCATTGTCCTCCTCCATGCTAGGATGTCATGCATGGTGAAGACCTTCCTTGCTATCCAATCTCAACAAGTACCATATGAATATATTGATGCTCTAGATAGGATATTAGAATTGGGACATCTCAGAGATGGTCTTGATTTGTACAAATTCAAGACAACAACTTCTAGCATGTTGTCGAGGCCCTAAACATTTTTTTTCGGCCTTGTGACAGATAAGGGTTACCATAAGCTTTCCTCATCCTTATGGTGACCATGTCAATGCACCATAATTTGAATATGGGAAATTAGTAACATGTGAGAGTCCACTAGAGACTTCTAGAAGCATCATCAAGCTTCAAAGAGGGTTTTAAAACCCTAAACCTAACCCTAATTTTATGTTAGTTTTATTTCAAGAGTAAATATTCATGTTTCATTGTATGGCTTTGCTATTGTAATCTATTTTATATGTAGCAATACTTAAAACATCTGAATGGTGTGTTATTATTTCTATTAAAACATTAAAATACAAAAATTTCAAATATTTAGTTCTGGTCTAATTAACTCCAAGATAAATGGCACTCAAAACCCACCAAGTTAAAGCTTTTATTTTGCACAAGAACACCAACACCACTRTCTTGAAAAGCTGCAAATGCTCTCCAATGCTTGACAATATTTGTTAAAAGCGTAGTCTAAACATTCTACATTTTTACCCTTTTCTGGACACGTTTTCCGATAAGTTTTGTCCAAAATCCAACCAGAAATTTAGAAATTTAGGAGGACAGTTGGAATTGAACATTTCAAATGGTTGAGATTACATGTTTCAGATGCCCAGGGGGGTTTTGAGAGTGCCGAATTGATTTATGCACTCACAGGATTTAAGCACTGTAAAATTGTAATTTTTCCAACTATTACATTGCTGGATTCCAGTGAGAGTTGCTGGCAAAAGTAAAAAACATAGAACCTTTAGACTACACCTTTATTAAAGGTAAATAAAATAGAAAGAAGCTGCTCCACAAGCTAATAAATAACTTGATTTATCCAAGTCAAGCATAAAAAAAAACTTTTCTACCAAAGGTTAATAAATACTTACACTCTCGTTCCCTCAATGCAGTAAAGCAGCCATCTCGAACTACTCAGGATTCTGACCCTATGTCTTGATCATCCAAATTGGCAACTGGGGACCAAATATTTCCTAAGCTATGATAGCACCAGGGAATCTTTATGTAGAATAAACAACGTATCCACCCAGATCCTCATCTCCTATGTTTTCCAGCATCCCCACCGGACAAGGAACAATCTCAATGGATACAAAGATCTTTCGTGGAATTGATCGACTTGTTCGATTTAAATAGTGCTGTGAGCTCTTTTACACTGGGATTTATATGCAAGAATGCATGGTTTTTGTTGGGCTTAATTTTGCTGTCTTCTAGTGGAAATGAAAGCCTTTTCTTTTCTTATGCAATAGAATCTGTCCAAAGAACAAGTCCAAAAAGAATTCCCATGTTTGTGGGAGGAAATATCCATGGACCAGATCCAATCTGTCGATTGACTTGATTGCTAAATTGATACTCAGGTTAGTGCGAAGTTTAATTCGACTCAATTTCGAGGGCCTTGTAATGGGCGAGAGTTGTATCGAATATGAACTCTTTATATTCAACTACAAAGATGACGAATTAACCAAGTCTACAGATTTTAAATATTTGAAGTCAACGATTGGATGTGAGGATTCAAAGTCAATGGGCGAGAGTTGTGTCGAATATGAGCACTTTATATTCAATTGCAAAAATGTTGACTTAACCAGGTCTATAGATTTTAAAATTTTCAAACCAAGGATTGGATATGAGATTCAAAGTAGAAGGGGAGTGGAAGACTCAAAGTAAAAATTTCCAAATCAACGATTGGGTATGAGATTCAAAGTGGAAGGGGAGTGGAAGACTCAAAGTAAGTGGCCATTAAAGTAGGAAATACGAAAACTGGTCATCGACTAATGGAACCAGTAATTTGTAATTTATTCATTTACAAAAGATCTAGTATAAATACCCAACACTCGTAGAGGCAAAGGGTTAGGATCCAATGCCTCTGGAGCTTATGGTTCAGTATTAATTTTGTTTCATTCCCAATGGAATTAATTGAAGTATGGTTCAGTGTTAATTTTGATTCATTCCCAATGGAATTAATTGAAGTACATCCAAAGCACAATTGGAAAAGCGTCCATAAAGTAACAATATTGAAGAAGAGAAGCAAATCAAGTCACTTGTATCATGTAGAATAACCAAAGGTGAAGCTTCAGTTCACCAAGATTTAGCAGCCCAAGTCAAAAACATCCAGTTCACTGTGGGCTGAATTTCTGAAGAGACTATATACATAAAATATTGGGAAAGGACTTACTAGAGAAACTTCTTTCTCAAGAAAAGATGGAGGTTGTTTACGCAGGTCCTTCTCCGAATACAAAAGTATAAAGCCTTTGATCCAACACAGAATCGAAACCGCAATTCATACACTTATGCAAAACTCTGAAGCGAGGTTCAAAATTCAAATTCAGAAAGAGTTAATAGTCTCATTACGGGTTTTAAAAGGTCTAATTCAGGCCCTATAAATGACTTCCAACAAGCTTGTGATTTTGAAGAATAATACTTCAGTTGTTCTGATTGTTGTAAGGATCGTATAAATGATGTAAATTCCAACAAGCTTGTGATGTTGAAGAATAATACTTGTTCATTGTAATTGTTGCAAGGATAAAATCATTTGAATTTTGTTGTACATTCTGTAATTGTATCCATTTTGATATACTATCTCCAAGTGATAATTAAAACTTGACGTTGAATGAGACTTGCATTTCTGAATTCATTGTCTAAGTCGAAAAGTGTCATTTAGAACAAGTTTCGAAGTAGTGTTTACCATTTGAATCTTCCAAGAAGCACTTAAAGCTGAGAGAATTTGAGTGTGATCTGAATTTGCAACCAAAGAAAGGTGAGTTGAATTTTGACTAGTCGAAGGGCTTGAGAACGGTCCAATCGAGCCAAATTCTATTCAACACATTTCTGCCATTAGCGTTGGGCATTGGAAAAGTCTAGTATCGGAGCCGATGTTGAGCCAAATAAGACCAAAGTAGTATCAAAGGTTAAAAAGAGCTCCAGCATAGTAATCCGCCAAGGGACCTACGGAATCCAATTGTGGTAGCTTGACTCAATAGAGGACACCAATATGGTCTAAGTAATGGGTAGCATGGATATGTTTGAATTGGATTCGAGGTGCAATGCCGCTTACATACACAAGAACTTTTGTAGCAAGGAAGCTACATGGACCCAGAGATGCCAACGGCAGAACTCACAAGCCTTCAAGCATAATATGGAAAATATGCATATTCATTGTTCCTTTCAACTTTACATCATAAGTTTTTTTTATGCGTTCTTTTGAAAATAATTCAGATTGTTCATAAGCGTAACAGAAAATGAATCCGGTAGGTTAGCTTGAGTGGTTGAGTGCTATGAATTACAGGGAAGAGGTCCTGGGGTCAAGTCCCCAGCATGACTGCCTCTGTGAATATTGTGGACCTCACTCAATGTCAGACGGTTTACCCTGGATACCATCTCCTCGGAATGAGGAGAAGTGCCCGATGGGTTTCTCCTGGATGTGCATTTCGTCAAAATAGGGAAAAAAAACACAACAGAAAATGAATCAGAACATTAGAAGAGTACCAAAAGTGGCTTTCGAAAGCATAAGCTCACTATGAGGAACACAGATTAGTGCCACTATTGTGCAGTCGAGAGTGTTGTGAGTGCACAATGTGTTTGCTTGGGTGTTAAGTTGATTAGTTTTCCTGCACTAGAATCAGTAGTGGAAGAGAATCTCAACATGTATCAATAGGAAATCCACTAAGGAAATCTATAATTCTCTCTAATTTGAGTGGCTTGGATCCTAATTAGCCTAATTGTGTGAGGGAAGCTATGGCTGGGCATGGTTTGGTCATTAAGCACTCGATCAACTCAGAATTTAAGACCTAGGAAGAATTATTTTGGAACCCGAATTTGTGAAGTGTGCCCAACCAATTTAAGTAAACAGATCAATCAGATTTAAGGGATTCAAGGCCCTAAGTAAATAAACACGCAAGGATTGAYCTAGTGCATGAGATCTGAGGAATCTTATGGGGCACATAAATTGCGTTTCATGCGTATTTTTGGTGATTCTACCACTAAGTATATGTATAGTTCACTGAGATAAAGGAGGTAATGTRTGCAAGCATGAGCATTTTTTGGTGATTCTACCATTAAGTACATGTATGGATCACTGAGATAAAGGAGGTAATGTACCTTGCATAGCAACAAATCAGGATAAAAGGGTGCACAAGGTTGGGTACGTGCATTACAGTTTCCAATTTATAAGGGCCA
This sequence comes from Picea glauca, assembly GCA_000966675.3. Classification (NCBI taxonomy): domain Eukaryota; kingdom Viridiplantae; phylum Streptophyta; class Pinopsida; order Pinales; family Pinaceae; genus Picea; species Picea glauca. The sequence goes on along the minus strand of JZKD02S0503031.1, from coordinate 8,772 downwards.
ATCAATTACAAGTTGAACAAAACACCAGCTAAAACGTTAGACCTTAAGTCCAATTGGAGTAAAATGAATATTACTAGTATTGGAGTCATGATCTGAAACTTATTATACAGAGGCTACTATTAGCATTCTAATCATGCAATTAGAAAAATTAAGAACGAGCAAAATAGATTAGATTCCGAGATAGATGCGTTAAAGAGGGCCATCTAGCTTACTTTTCATAAGTTACTAGATTTATATACAAATAAAAAAAAAAGGGTCAACTCATTTGAAATGAAATGTACAATGAATGATAGTTCAAAATAATGTGCGAGGACAGACTTTAAGGTTGTGTCATAAGTTTAAGATTTCTACACACAACAATGATGATCAATACATTCCTTGAAAACTTACATCCGAACAATGAGGTCAAAATAAGTCACATTCTGGTAATTTAAGAGCACCTTTCAAAAGCCGCATTCCATAATTAGATGTGACATAATCAAGGAATACAACCACTTTTCGCATTTTAAGAGATATCATCTTCTCTATTTTGTATCAACTACTTTCTTATTTAAAAGAATTAGACCATGAAAAAATACCCTTAGTTTTGTTTTGTGTAACAAATGCTTTTAAGGATAAAGTTTTCAATTGTGCAACCACATCTAGATTGTGGCATTAAACTTCCTTTTAGTATTTGTCTATTTAGTTCTTCAGTTTAAGAAATAGGCTGCCAAGCCAGACTACTTTTCTTTTGTGCTATTCTATTTCTTCAACATGCAGATATAAACTATACCTATATATCTATAATGAATGTCCTTGTTCTTTTCAGAATATGCCACTAGTTGGTCTTATTATCCTCTTACAAAAGCTACATATCATTAAAGATTGGAAAATTTTGCAGCTGCAAACAGAGAGAGAGAGAGAGAGACAGAAAATATATGCAAAACAAACTTGCATCTCTGCTTTTTTATTCTGAATGCACGCACGCGCGCGCGCACACACACACACACATATAATGAAGGGATAGCTTAAACATTCAACTTCCCTGGAATACCAACCACCACATCTTACTTACATATAAAAACAATATTAAATGCCAGGTGGTTGGATGTCCAGCTGTAATATTTTCAACACATTCCATGTCTATTTCAATACAAGCACACGTACTTTTATCTATCCCAAACTTACGCTGATCCTTCTATTACAAGGTACACACATCCCTTTTGGTTTGTTTACTCAGGATTACGAAATTGATGCACAAGAAAGGGAACCATGGTAACTGGCAAGTGGAGGGATAAAAGGAAGGATTGCACCTTTCACCAATTTTTACACCTACACATTCCTTTATACCTTATGGAGTTTGGTATGGGCGAGAGTCTTGCTATTAAACTCTACCTTCCAGTAGACAAGTGCTTACTGCCAACTGCTACCTTGTGCATACCTGCAACTTGAAAAAGTTGGCAACACACCTCATGTCACAAGACAATGTCTCTTTCCTTCCATCCATATCTTCTTGCAATGCCCCTTTTATATAATAATTTGTATACTACATCTTAACATTATAACAAGAAAGGTATAAGCTTGCAGTTGTTGCAAGGAATAGGCACAGGCACAACTTATCTGTATGATACTACTTGTATGGACCACGCTAGAAGAAAAATAGGGGAGACGCTTATTTTAGTGGAACACCTCTAGATGGCCTTATTCCATTCACCTAAGTCAACGTACTGACAGTAATACTACAAATTATGTCTCCTTGAAAAATAATGAATATGCTTGAAGCAAACCTGTAATCCATATCAATTACAGAAGATCATAAGCTGCTTCTACCAGACAAGTTTTGGTTTTGAAGGAAATTCAATAACAATTTAACAAATCCATTAATGACGCTTGCAAAATTTAGACAGAACAATCCAATCAGTATAGAACTCAGAAATCCCTTTTTCTTCCCAATATAGAAACACAGGCTGTAAGAGTTCCAGCCACTCTGCAATATTCTGAAAAATAGATGATGAATAATCAAAGAAATCCATGCAATGGCTTAAATATGAAAACCAACATTGATCTTTAGTTCTGGTCTAGATCTGGAACCACAACAGTTAATCAAACTCCAAGATAAATAGCACTCCAAACGCACAAAGTTTAGGCTTGTATTATACACAAGAATACTCACACCACTGTCTTGAAACCCTTTAAATGCTCTCCAAACCCTGACAATATTTGTTAAAAAATGACTAAATAGAAAGAAGCTGCTCCTCAAGCTAATAAATAACTTGATTTGAGCCATTTCAACTAGACAACCAAACATTTCTACCAAAGGCTAAATAAATACCTTCACTCTCATAACCGCAACGAAGTAAAGCAACGTTCTTGAAAATAGAACTCCTGAGGAATTCTGGCCCCATCTCTTGACCAGCCAAATTGGCAACTAGGGACCAAACATTTCCTTGGCTATGATAGCACCAGGGAACCTTTATGTAGAATAAACAATGCATCCACCCAGGTCCTCATCTCCCATGTTTTCTGCCATTCCCACTCAACAAGGGGCGATCTGAATCAATACTAAGATCTTTAGTAGAATTAATCGACCTGTCCAATTTCAAAGGTCCTGTAAGCCCTTTTACACTAGGATTTATATGCAAGAAAGCATGGTTTTTATTGGGCTTAATTTGGCCTGCTTCACCATCTGCTAATGGAAATGAAAGCCTTTTCTTTGCAGATGCAATAGAATCTTTGTCTGATGTTCCAGGCCTCTGCTTTGGCGTGCTGTATGACCTTGCCTTTGCTTTGGCAGACTCTGTAGGAGCCATGTAGCTGGGAACAGCTGGAGAGCTAGCAAGGCTTTCATCATCTCTGATAGAAGAACCTGCCACACTATAACGAGAGCAGTGTCTGGGCCTTTCAGACCTCAAGCTAGTCATGCTCCTCACATCTTCCTCTGTTGTCTGAACGCTGCGAGGACTAGAGTTGCGCATTCTGTTAAGGATTGACGATTTCGAGGTTGGAGTAAAAGGAGACTGGGATCCTGCAGGCTTAGATAGTTTCTGCGCTCCTCTGAAAGGAGCACGAGTAGGCGTCTCCACATTAGGTTGGCTTGATCCCCTGCCTGCACTTGCAGCTTGTCTTACAACATCTCCTATGCTTTGATCCGGGCTTTTCACTGACATACCTTCAGGGGCTTCCTTCTCCCATGGCCGTGCTGCCATCCAGCGTTCTAGCCAGCTCCATCCCCAATTTGGCTTGTTTGGGTCAATTTCCATCAACATAGGATGAGCTGATCCTCGTGTGCTTTTCAATGACTAGAGAGTCAACAAGAAAAATAAAAAGATGTCAGGATCTAATGTATCGCAAGAAAGTAGTCATCTGGACATTATCATTTTACAAAAGTTGTTAAACATCCATGCTAGGAGGCATACCTGATGAGAATATGCATATGCCAATGCCCTTTCTCGCTTCATGGCTGCTTCTTGCTTGCTTTGCAAACTAGCCTCAATTTCCTCCTTCGATTGCAAGCTGTCGTCCCATTCCTTTTCTTCCATCTGCAAAAAATTGCATTTCAATCAATAATGTTGCTATCCTATTAGGAACAAAATTGCCCACTGTGCTGTTAACTGCTATTTTAATAACAGAATTTGCAGCCTGCTTGATATTGCTTCTTATGGTTCAATAGGAAAATAAAATATCCTTGGTGAGAAATATAACTCGGATGTTATAATTTTTGTAGATGGAATAAACAATCCATAGGAAGCATCTCCTCTGCTTTTAGCAGAGTAGCCAAAATAACTAAATTACTTATGGGGCAAAACCAACACTCCCCTTCCAGGAATGCCAAGAACAATGGTGGGAATTGAGAAGACATCTGTGTCTTCTTATGGGCAGAGCACACAACCAAAAGGAAGGATGGCCTATTGTAGAAATTAGAATATGGGTGTATGAACGGTAAAAAAGTGAAAGACAGACAGAAGATCACGGTGGAGATATTTTATAGTTGGAGACCAATAATATGATCTAGAAACACGATAACATCATAATGCAAGTAACATGAAAATTTCAGCCAGAGATAAATAACAGCATGTAAAGTTCCACATAAAGAACTCACACTGGCTCGCATGCTCTCAAGTTCTTTTGCATGTTTCTCAAGAAGCTGACGCTGAAGAGCCCGATTCTCCTCAGACATTCGAAGCCTCCTTGCACGGACCTGCGATTGGACTCTCACAAGTGCTTGCATGCAGCGTAGTGTGGTTGTTGCTTGGCGTCTTACACTCTGTCCACGTACCAATGCTTGCAATCTCACTAGACCCTTTAAGGCACGTAAAGCTCTCCGAGCCTGCATGCAAATTCCAAAGCCTTTGATCTATCAATTGTTATGATTGAAACTTCAGTAGAAATCAGAAAAATATATCATATTTCTATTGAAATTACTATCAAGAGAGATAATTGCTAGCGAATGTAAATGCTCTGAAGAAGCAAGAAATAATTGAGACAAATGGACAATAAGACCTAAAAGAAATATTACCAAAAGATATGGCCATGTTTATGAACAGATTGGCTGAAAAACTCGCCTTCTAAAACAGCTTAAGAGGATAAAAATTCACAGGAAATCAAAGAAAGCTATCAGAAGATGTGTTTTCTGAGAACCCACCAAATATGCCCTGAAAGCTGTTTGAATTTTGATGGCTGCACATTCTTCTTTAGATTTTCCTGCATAGCGAGAACGAGACACATCTGTGAGACGAACAATCTCAGCTGCAGCCTGAGCAGCTGCTACAGCAGCCTCTGCTGCGGCTGCTGTTGCAACTGCTACAGCCAATGCATGCTTGTTTTGCTCATGTTCTGCCTCAGCCAATGTTTTGTCCAAAGGGAGTGTTTCCTTTGGAGCTGGAGCTGCGATGGCAGGAGGGTCTTTATGCTTAAGTTTCCGAAATCCCCATGTCCGCTTCTCCTTTGGAGGTTTCTGAGATAGAAGAGATAGGTATGAGGACTGATCATTATCATCTATGACAGAAATCTGCAGAACAAATGGGTTCATAGAAGAACTTACCGAATTTGATTTCTCTTTTGAATTTGAAGAGAATGCCTTCTTCACAGAACTGAACCAATTCTCCTTCTTCCCCATTCCGGTTGCATCACTCTCCGCAGAGAATCTGTTAAAGACCAGCAAGAGAGTTAACTTAGGATATCCAGATTCCATTCCTTTGATTTATTTCTACAAGGTTTTCTAGCACCATCAAGATGACCAAGAGAAGATCAATCTAGAGCACTATCAAGATGACCAAGCGCATTAAATTAGCCTTTAGGAGATTGGTTCCTGTAACTGTACATATGTTTAATAGGAACGAATGATGCCAACATAAAGAAAACAACAAAAAGCATCCCACATGAAAAGAAGGCTGAAAACAAAATGTAATACATTTCTAGCAGAGACGATTCAAAGACTCCAGTTCCGTTCAAAAGGCCATGTTACCATAATGTAGGAGTTGTCATTAATTTAATCTTCAAGAGTTGATTCTCTTATCATAGAAGGGCGTGATTATGTTAACTTTTGAATTGAAGGAAACAACTAAGTTTTTGCCATGACAAAAAGAGGGTAACATTAAACATATTTAAAATGCCTGTTAATGGATTTGAAGGATTGCACTTTCTAAAATGTGGATTAAACTCCCATGAGGACTTTTTACTGGAGGAAAATACCTCTTCAAATCTAATCAGTGGGTTCTAACAGAGTTCAGCAGACTACCAAAGGGAAGAAGTGTAATGTCCTAAGTTACACAAAATAGCACGAGAAATACTGAATATGCCAAATATATACGTGGAGCACCATTCCAAAGTATTATAAGAGTTGCACAACCGAGTGCATCAGAAATGGAGGAACGCGTCCATATGCTAAGAAGACTTTTTTTCTTATAATCAAATGTGGATTTTTGTGAGTAAAAACCACTCCATGATTATTAATTTCTGGCATTTTTCTCATGTAGGCCTCACTCCTGACCCACCTAATAATTAACTATTCAATGGCCCCTTAGAATAGCTAGAGGGAACACACCAAACTGTACTAGAACATTGGTTCCAACATGACTCATAAACCAGAATGCATACAAACAATGAAATTCTAATTTCCAGCAATATTCTGAAGAACAAGAAACAAAGGAAGAAAAACAGAAAAATCGGTTATGGCAGTGCCAATATGACTGAGATGCCCAAAACACATCAGGAGAATGGATAAGATCTTAAACCTTTACGGCACTTCAAAGAAGAAGATGTGCATTTTAAATTTTTCCCTGCGAAAGGAAAGTTGCATGAGATCTTACTATTCGGGCGAATGCGTAATCTGTTAAAGCCTTTTTTAGTCTGTTGATCAATTTTGACAATTTCCATCTCGCAAGATTATGTTCCTTCACAATCAAAGACCGAATGATCAAAACGGGGGAAAAATAATCAGGACACTGGGTTTCCATCTGCACCCGTATTACGAAGAGCTAGGAAAATATGAGGAGAATGGTTTTTAGCAGAATTCTTATCACCAAAAGGCAGTAAAAGTACTAGGAGAATGGTTTTTAGCAGAATTCTTATCACCAAAAGGCAGTAAAAGTACTAGGAGAATGGTTTCCAGGGAGCATTCAAATCACCAAAAGGCAGAGAAAAACATGACGAGAGTGGTTTTCAATTTTTTTCAAGACGGACCTCATGAAACAAAAGCGAAAAGCAAAATCATCTCCAGAATTCTTTGCAATAAAATCCCAGGCTCAACAAAATCAGGAGGAGATTATCTTCTAGCAGTGCCCACAGCCCAGTAAGCCACCCTTACCTACCCAAATCATCTGGAGAGGAAAAAAACAGAAGCAGAAATTGGATTCAAATGAAACCTAGATGACCAAAAGCTGGGATGCAATCAGGGGATTGGATCTGCTCCGTAGCCCTCTTACCTAAGTGAAAGAAATAAACAAGAAACAACCATTTTTCCAATGACATAATAGGTCCGTATCTGCTAGAAAAAGTGACAACCATAACGCAATCTAGCTACAATTTTCACTATAGAACAAAAAGCTACCTGTAACTATGGCCCAGATTATCAAAAACGCCATAATATACATGCCGGTAACAACATTAATCCCAATGAACAGTCATAAATCAGATACAAACCTCTGATGTTCTTGCCTTAGATCCACAAAAGAATGTGATGATTTCTGCCTCAGATCCAAGGGGAGGAGGTAGGAGAATGGATCTGCAAGTATAAAAACAGCACCAAAAACAACACTAGCAATCTCCTTCTCTCCCCCCTCCCCTCTTTTCTTCTCTTCTTCTGCCTGCTCAGCTCAAACCAATAAATCGTCAGTGGTATGTATCTGTAAATCCCTGTTTTGATTCCTCTCCTATCTCCTAACTAAACCAATCCTCTCTGTAGAATGGTGCAACACGTTCTTCCTTCGGACTCGGTCCCCTGTTCTGCCCACTCTGTATTTTTATTTATTATGTCCGTTTACAGGCGGTCCTGTCTTTTTGGCATCACCATAAGTTGGCACCCGGACTCCGATGTTGACCCTCCTTGCCGTTGGCGTTGGTGTAAAATCAAAACAACCACAGAGTTTGGTGGAAGAAGAAAAACTGACAGTGAAAGTGAAAGGGGAGGAGGTATTGCCACTTTTGTCCAAAATCTCACACAATCTAGCACTGGACGATTAGATTATACTCCATAAACCTTTCTTCCTTACCCAACCTACTCATCTTTAAATGTAAGCTCTTCTTTCATTTCATTGGCATACTCCATAACCACTCACTTATAAACACTTAATGTGTATCGCTTGTGACCTTCAAAGTCATACTGCTTAGATATATATATGTGTTACCTAAATATATATATATATATATATATATTTCCTAAAATAGCATACATTCATATATATTTTTTAATTATATAAAATACATAAATTTATTTAGAAAAAAGTGATGAGAAGGATAAAAATAATTTAAAGTAAGATTATTTACAAATTTTATTTTATTATTTATTTTTATAATGAATTTTTTTTAATTAAATTTTGGATATAGTTTAGATGTATAATGAAATAGCTTTTTTTCTATTATACAAAATAAGGAAAAGGGTGTTGGTTAGCTATTCTACGAAATGGTTTTTTAGTCAGAATCGACCATATAAATTTACACGAATAACTATTTTTTGTTGTTTAAAATCTATTTCTAAATGCAGAAATGAATTTAGCATGTTGAAAAACTCTTAGGGCACTTGGATTTTACAGAAATAATTACTCAAATTTAGGAACCCAACAATTTCTCACAGGATAAAAAAAATCATCATTTCCTAGAATCTTTAGCCTACTACATATGAAAAAAACTCATTTGGTCTATAAATTTTCTTAGATATTAACATTATTCAATCTAATTATAATAAAAATATTTAAGAGTGTTAAATATTTTTTTATGAAAAAGTTAAAATGGTAAAACATTTAACATTTTTCTTAATATTTTTCTATTTAATGGATGCATATTAATTATGACCAGAAAAACCAAACCCAATACTTTTTAAAGTCTAATATAGATATAATAAAATAATATTCTATTTTAATCAATTTACATTAATTGCAGTTAGAAAAGTAAAGTTTTTTTTTAACTCTATTGTGGATATTAATTATACCCAGAAAAATGTCCCCTAGGTGTAGGACAGTCGGTGACGGAGTGTGTTGTTAAGCCACTCTGTGATTTTAAAGTCACCCGAAACTTGAGGGGACAAAAAATCCAACCATGTTAAAGGTTGGTGTGGCTCAGCCCCGGGTGATTTTGAAA
>JZKD02S0503020.1:6866-16919 GCA_000966675.3 Picea glauca | reverse complement strand
CCTCCATCATTTTTCTACCTCTCTCTACCTCCCTTCTTTGTCTACCTCTCTCTTTCTCCCACACTCTCGCACACAAACTTTATATCCCCCATTTCTCTCTTTATATCTCTCTATGTAACATCCCCCTCTTGTGTGCATTGAGCGAACTTATCCTTGAGGACACTTGCTTGCAAGTGATTCGAATTATTATACTATCGGTCATTCGATTATGATTATGAGACATTATGGATTGGCGATATGTTATTTTTTTATATTCACATAGATAGGTGATATTGACTAGGTTATCCTGAGTGTGCAGGACTTTGTACATTGAGGATGCAGAGGCATCGATGAAACCCCTTGGACTTTGGATTGAGTCAGGGAGAGGACTATTGGGTTTGAATGTTATTAATGTGACACATGTACATATGATTAGATGTTATGATGATTGATTATTGTTGTTGACATGATTCGTTGATGGATGCAGGCTGACGATATCTTGCCGACCAGAATCACATGTGGAGTAGAGGGGTCACGCAGGACAACCAAAGACTTGAGGGAGAGGTGTGGACAATAGCCCTGCCACAGCCTACTAGCACTCCCAACGTGGTTCAAACTGTAGGTTAACGATTACCTAGTTCGAGAAGACCCACGATGTTGTGAGGGCAGACTGCGATAGTCGCTCACGATGATTCTAAGTGGCGCGCAATAAGGCAGGGGCCTTATTCCTTAGAGGCCCTTAGTCTCCCACAGGATCACCTGGTGGAGTATTGACTCCAGGGGTTTTTGACGTCTACCAAAGTCAGTCAAGAGGCAAGTGGCACCCTTGGAGCACGTAGTGTGTCCTGAAGGGCACGTCGTGCAAGGAAAATGGAAAGAGGTGAGTGGCACCCTTGGAGCACGTAGTGCATCCTGAAGTGCACATCGCGCAAGGAAAATTGAAAGAGACAAGTGGCACCCTTGGAGCACGTAGTACATCCTGAAGGGCACATCGCGCAAGGAAAACAAAAAGAGGTGAGTGGCACCCTTGGAGCAACTAGTGCGTCCTGAAGGGCATGTTGTGATTTTAACTGGTAAGTGAATAAACCTAGTCGGCCCTAAAATGAATGATGTGATAAGTAAGTTTTAAAAACAATTTTTCCCTAATGAAAATGTCACCCAACCTAGAGAAATTAAAACCTAGATCTAAGTAGAACATGTGGTCAAAAATTAATAATAATTAAACATGTAACAAGAAGAGGGTAATAAATTCAAATTAATTTATTTAAGTCAAATTATCTTGAAGAATTAAAATTAAAAAAAAAAGGGAAATGGTTGTTTTTATCTATTTTGCTAATTTAATTTTAGTTAAAAAGAAAAGAGGGTAATTGGTTGTTTTATATACACTTGCTAATTTGATTTTTAGTTAAAAGGGAAAAAGAGGGAAACTTAAAAGAAATAGGAAACTTGAAGAAAAAGGGGAAACCTAAAAAGGGGGAAAGGTAAAGAAAAAGTTGAATGTCTAACTTAGTAAGGAATCTTGCCATTGGAACTTTCTAATTATGAACTCAACTAGGAATTAAGTAAGGTGTAAGTCATTTAAGAAGTGTAAGGGAATTTTGGGACACCTAGGAGCGTTTTTAGGAATGCTTTTAGGTGGGTGAGAGAAATAGGAATAATTAATAAATTAATAAAATTAATTTTCTAGTGCAGCTAGGGGATCAGAAGACATGTGTACGAGGGAGGTTTTTCCTAATTAAAATTTATGAAAAAGGAATTTAATGAGAATTTGGGAAACTAATTACTTAAAAACTCTATAAAAATGATGGAGGAGGAGGAGTATGATCTCATCTTTATGCGTAGCGTTACGCTGCTGAATTTTTCCTTGACTGAACTTTCTCTTGTGGGAGTTGGGAAACCCAGCTCGAGTAACGAGTGGTAGCTCGACCTTGCGAGGCGAGCTGGGTGCTAGCAGTTCTCTGGTATTGTGTGTGTGGCCCCTTTGCGACTTGGGGGGCTTAGGGGGAAGACGAGTACCCCTAGAGTTGGCTGGGAGGTACCGATGAGGTCACATCAGTCGACAAGCGGGAGTTGGATGGAGCGCGCGCAGGACATAAACTACAGAGCATTCATGTTTGCCCAAGGTACGCCTGTTTAAGTTGTTACTTGCAATGAAATTTAATTTACACATGTTATTTCTCTTTGCTCGGTTGAAGATTTCATTGCCATGAGCCTTCTTGCACCTATTTTCCTATGATATTTGTAATCCCCTTGCTTGTTGTATTCTGAATTGATTTCCCTTGGTGAACCCAACTTCTAATTGCAATGACTTCTCTGTGTGGGTTTTATTGATTATTATGAAGAGATTGTGTTTTTATCTTCCGTCCTGTATCCCTTTAGACATCAGTCCCTGCCTGAGCAGTCGGCCAGGAGCCGAATCGACGATCGTCACTTCGGTGTTTAAAGACCTATAGATTCAAATGCCCTGATTTTCTGTGCATGGATGATGAGTGAAGGATAAATTTTTCCCAGTTATCTATCCCTTGCTTATCTCTACATTTTTCTTTTATGATTGATCTTTAATCCTCATGCCTTCTTGTGAATGATTAAATCTGTGATTTGAATGACCAATCCCAGAATGTTTAAACTGTGAGTTGAATGTTTAATCCGTGAGTGTTTAAACTTTGCGTTGAATGACTAAATCCCTGAATGTTAACCTCTGCGTTGAATGAGCATCTTTGGGTTTTTGGGTGAAATCTCTGCGTTGAATGAGAATCTTTGCACTAGACTGAAAATAATGATGAATGATAAATCCTTGAGTAATTAATCTTGAATGATTAATCTCTAAAGAATTCGTTTTTTTTTTTTTTCAATTTCGTTTTTTACTGTTGGTTGTGTATTTATGCTATTGGCAATTCGTTTTCAATGTGGGCAATTCGTTTTTGACTGTTGTTGTGTATTTCTACTGTAGGCAATTAATTTTTGTTGTGGGAAAATCGTTTTTACTGCTGGCAATTCGTTTTTTATTGTTGCTATGTAATTCTACTCTTGGCAATTCGTTTTTACTGTGGGCAATTCGTTTTTACTGTGGGCATTTTGTTTTTACTGTTGGAGTGTATTTTAACAGCGATTTCATTAACAATAATTTTATAGACGGTAATTTTATGGACAACACATATTCGATTTCATATATTGTATGGTCAAAATTTTTGTATATTTAATAGTTAGCAATATTATAGACGGGTGGACAGACAACATTATCACACATTTAATCTACAACCATCTAATGTAACTAATGTTGGACAACGATACCATGTCTAGGCAACGTTCTATTGGTGATCTTAAACGTGTTTGCAGATTCTACATACGCTGGTTTATCACAACAATTTATGCATTTCTCGATTTACGATAGACTTACCACTTTTTAAAAAAATCAGATGTTACATTAAAAATTTATTTGCATTTGCTAATTAATCACTAAATTATGATAGTGATTTTTACCATCTTAAATTAAAAACAGAGTCTCCATTCGTTAAAAATTCTGAAACTCAATAACCACTTCGTGAAATGGAATGCATGTATATTGTCTTATGTTCTACAACCGAAATGTTGGTGCTTAAAATACGAAAGCCAAAACAATGGTGCTTAAAACACTTTCGCGGGCATATCAGAACTTTATTATTGGAATATTTATTAATTTATGTATTCAAAAATTCAATTTTATCAACAATTTTATAGCCACTTTAGGATGATGGTTGACTAAACAAATATGTCCAATATTTTTAATGATATAATTATATTTTTCTAAATATCAAGTTCGCCCAAGTTACACAGCTAGTTACCCAACATATCATGTTATATAAGACCCAACATATCATTGTAACCCCCAACAATATCATTGTAATTATCATAGATAGAGATATCATTATTATAATCATCATGGATAACATTTTTATGATGTTAATTCTTGTGTTTTTAATATGGAAAATTCCCTGCGTTTTTAATTTGAATGACAGTGAAATCACCCAGTATTCTTAATTGCATTTTTAATAAGAGAATGACTGCATTTTTAATTTGAATTACAACAAATTTACTTTATCACATAGACAATGCATTTACATTATCACATTGAATGATAGCGATTTATTAGACTCTGTTATTTCCAGTTTCAGACAGTGATCTATTTGGCTTCTGTGTTTGATTTACAAATGAAACAACACTTATATTTAGTCAACAATGTCGAATATTTAATAAGCAACGTAGATCTTTTTTTATGCTAAGTAGTTCACTTAATTTAATGGACAATGTATATTTGTTGACAAGCATATTTGACTTTGTTAAGCGCATATATTAGTTCATCTTTACGATAACATTCGTGATAATAGTAACAATTCTAATAATTCACATTCTTGGTCACATTTTGGGTCACATTTATGATAATGATAACATTTCTAATAGTTCACTCTTTCGCACTTAGACATCATGCTTAACGGATAATGGGTTAGGGTTTGTTGGCGAAGTCATTTAATAGCTTGCACAATTTAATTTCAGAGATATTAGATGTCATCTTGCGTCTTGTCGACCTGTGGCTTGGGGGCATGGGTGTAGTCTTCTTGTTAGTTAATTAAGTTTCCTAGCGCGTTGAAATTTTCTTGGGTTATTGGTCTAGATGTGTTGTGTTGCGCCAGGGTTACTGTCACGCCTATCGCCTTGTGACGACATGATTCCTGATGAGGGGATCATTGCATGCCCTGATGGATAGAGGTGATTGATAACCTAGTCAGAGTCTATGCATCCCGATGTGGGCAATTGTTCGTTGTAATTGATGTTGGTACTTGGATTTGTAACTGTTGGCATGATTTACAGGAAAGCGTGTGCTCGTCATTGATGTCAAGAACAACAGCGACGTGGCATGATTATAGGCAGAGTTTGCAGAAGGAATCAAAGCTCCAAAGAGATGGTGTGATAAAACTCAGATCAAATCAAGATCATCGGATCTGCAACCCAGATCTACGACAGGGATGAATTGTAGGGAGCGAAAGTTGAATTAAACTACTCGCTAGTTACAATCCCGCAATCTGTCTAGATCATCAAATCTCATAGCTTCAAAGATCTACGAATGCAGTTGATCCAACAAACAGTGAGTTTAAGTCAGATTAAATCGTGACCGTCGGATGTGCAATCGCCAAATCTACAACAGGGATGAACTGCAGAGATTGAAAGGAGAATTAAACATCGCGCTTGTTCGAATCCTGCAATTAGTCAGGACCGTTCGATCATTGATGATTGTGGTTGACTCACCAAGAGCGCACAACTTCAAATTTCGGAGTTTGGGTGTCGAGTTAAATCACTCGCAAGTTGTGGTTTCGCAATCATCATCGATCGTTGATCTTCTTCGAGTGTCCTCACGACTGTTGGATCATTCCAAGTGGAAGGACAGGATAAGCCAACAAAGTTGCATCGCAGAAATATCGAGTCGTCAATCTAAGTTCATGATCGATGAACAACATTCACTTCAGATCTAAAGATGCGAGGAGGTTACACTCTGGAGAGCTTGAGATTTGAAATTCTCGAAATGCAAATTTTCGTCAGCCGTTGGATCATTCCAAGCGGAAGGACAGGATACGCTAGAAGAGCTACATTACAGAAAGATCAAGCTGTCGATCTAAGATTTTGATCAATGAACATGATTCACTTTGGATATAAATATACGAGGAGGTTATGCTCTGGAAATTTTGGGATTGGAAAAACCTGAAGCTCTAAAATCTGAAATAAATAAGGACCATCGGATTTGGAGGACATACGAGGACAGTTGGATCAGTGTTGTTGGTCAGCAGACCACATCAGAAGACCACATCAGCAGACCACGTCAGCAAGGATATGTGGCAGACCAGGTCAAAAGACCATGTCAACGAATACACATGGCATAATCAGATGATGAAAAGTGTCAAGAAGAAATTGGCTCGTTCCATGTCAACAATTGATGTAAGCAAGTTGCGTCACTCCGAGAGAATTACTTCAGGAGTTTCACCACCAAAAAATGTCAAAAGTCCCGAAGTCCCGAAGGACGGAGGTCCGAAGTCACTCCCAATCATCGATCTAAGATACACTGGGAGTTAGGACAACCGTTAGATCCAGGAGAAGAACATTTTCCACATGAGGATCCACGTCAGCAAGGACATGTGGCGCAATCAGACAAACAAGTGTCAAGTTGATTCAGAATTTCAAGTATGTAGAAATCACAAATCCGAGTGACACGTGGCAGATACTAGGCTCATGACATGTCATCAAGTGACGTAAGTAAGTGAAATCAGTCCAGACAAAAAAAAGGGTTTTGAGATTTGAAATCTCCAAAGTCCGGAGACTCGAAGGAGATCTCGACCATCAATCTGATGTCGGGTGCACTCTCAACCATTGATCAAGATACAGTGGAAGGATAGTGTAAGTGTAATAGCCAAAGACCTGGAGTAAAAGGTGGCCATCCATCTCAACGGTTGATTAAGTCCTGGCCATGAGATTAAGCCTTGTAAGAATCAAATCTGACGATTGATATGTTTCTGCGAAATGAATATAAACCGTCAGATCTATTCGGGAATTCTGATTCGGAAGTTTCGAAAGGTTTGAAACCCAAAAGTTCTGAAGGGAAAAGTGTCAAACTTATGACAGTCATCCATTTCAAGAGAATGAATCATGGTCGCTGAATTGATAAGCGCTCGTTAAGCTCAGGCGTATGGTCGCCGCTAGTGATCACGTGAAGGAAGGGGCTTAGAAGCCAATGAAGCGATAATTGACTGGTTGTAACTGGCAGAGTAGACGAAGAGTTTCGACTGCCAGAGAAGCTAAGGAATCTCAGCATAATGCCCACTAATGATGAACACATTGAGCTAACATCCAGGGATGAATAAGAGTTGCCATGATGATCAGGCAGAGGACTCGACGTGAGAAAAAGACACAGAACATAGAAGTGAGGTGATTCTATTGGTTAGCTATGCAGTTGTGAGGAAGAGACGCAATGAACAACCTGTAGGGCATAACAGTGACGCAGTGAAGAGAATGCAGAGGCATAACACATATAATGGAGATGGCGCACATAGTATAAAACACAGAAGAACAAAAAGCACAGGGCAGGCAAGCTGAAAGACACTGATGCAGGTAGAACAAAGCAGTGTAGCTGAACAATGATGAGACTGGTAAGCCATTGATAAATGTTGTATCACTGTGATAAATTTAAGAAAGAAAAGTTTATGTTTCAAGGTGGTAGGGAGGTGCTAGGGAGGATTGATGTCCTCAAAGTTTCAAGTGGGTGCTTGAACACAGGGAGTTGTAGCTTCCATCTAGTTGTAGACAGAAAAAACCAGGGTGGCAGGGTTGTGCAAGGGAGAAATATTGTTCTATGTTATACAGGTTGGTGCCTGTGTGACTGGAAGTTGGTGCTTCCATCCAGTTGGTGCTGGAACACTCAGGGAGTTGGTGCTTCCTTCTAGTGGGTGGTAGAAAAACTAGAGAGTTGGTGCTCTTAGCAAGTTGTTGCTTGTAAAATAGAGGTTGTAGCCTCAAGAGTAGTTTGAGCTCAAAAGAATGATAATGTACAGAAAATAAAGATTACTTATTATATCAAGAAGAAGAGGTTTTTCCCTTTATGGGTTTCCTCAGGAAATATCTATCTCTATATATTTCATGTGTGTGATCGACGTTGAATATTCTATTACTTACTTCCTTGCTTTATTGTGATCATCATTGAGTGTTTTGTAAAGAGTTCAAAATGGGCATAATTGTTTAAGCACAGTAACAATTGATTCACCCCCTGTTGTTGGGGAAAAACACCCTATGGACTAGCAAATAGAGTTCAGACTTTGCATGCAGATATGACCGAATAGAAATTACTTTCTACCTTCATCCCTAGATTTAAATCCCCTTTTCTTAGTAAATGCATGGAAAGATCAACCTACCTCGTTACTGGCGTTTGATGTCAATCCTCCGTTGTTCTTGATTACTTGTTTGCAATACTCCTTCCAAAGCTGACCTGCATTCAAGACAAGCAACAACTATGCATGCATACTACTTATATACTCATGGGTTAGAAATCAAACATAAACTAATCAAACCACAAAAAGTTCATGAATTGGGACGGGAAAAGCATTCTCTTTATTACTTAAAATGGGTCAACTTACAAAAGCTGAGACCGACCATCGCTCCTTGAACCTGATCCTGGGCTCCTCTTCTTCTGTCCTTCAACTGCTTTGCTTTAAATCTCCTTTGGCATTAGGAAAGGCTAAAGGGTTGGGACAATGGAATACGTAAATGGGCAGAGTTTCTTTGCTATTCTTCCTTCTTCCAAATGGTACCCCTACCCCTTCTTTTATAGGCTAGAAGGAGCAAGGTATTTGGACAAACCCTCGGTCATGCATGGCCGGGAGTTTCAGTTAACTCACCCATATCTTTTTGTTCCGTCGACAAATTTCCTTTTTTCATGCTTTTGTCGGTACATGTGGGTTGTTTTGGGTCAGCCAGCGTGTACACGCGTACAGTAATGGGTTAGGGCGCGTGGGCCTTTACACAAGAGGATTTTCAAAGAGTTGTTTAGCAGTGTTTTTGGCAAAGAAAGGATATGAGTTGGCCTGATGCCAAGTAAGCATGTGTGGTGCAATTTAGGGTTATAACAAATGCCCCTTAATGTGTGAGGTCAGAAGAACATCTGATGGTCGAAATACATTACCAATATTTACTGATGTGCGGAACGATTGAGCCCAAGGATCAGGAACCGGGAGGTGCCATCTGCAAAATAACAAATGTCTCACCAAGGCGGGCATACCCATGCTCAGGATAAAAATAGAACCATGGCTACCAATCAAATACACTATAGATCAATGTCAAATAACTATAAAGAGTAGCCGCGAACAATACACATCGGAGCTACATCTCGAAATCAGAAAGATGTACATATAGAGTATCCATCTTCTAGAAGCTTATTCAACCTGATGGTTGGAGATGAGATCTTCAGAGCTCGAGCAACAACTTCAAAATCTTCCAAAACTCAGGTAGGAGTATAATATGAGTGTACGACTGCACTACCCAGAGGTCTTCGACGACTCGTCGGACATGGACTTGATAATCTTGATGATCGGACTGAAGGCTTCAGTGATTTCGAACAAGGACTTGATTGGACATTTAGGATGGCCGGGTATGCAGAAAAAAGACACATTACAGAGGGGATGACTCAGGCTTAGTGACAAACTTCCCTTGGACAATAGCACAACAAGTGATGAGACTCAGGCAACATGAATGTTAATCATAAGTCTACGAAGTAGGAGGCAAGGAAAACTCTCCATATGTTTGGAAGAATAACCAAACGGTGGAGGACACAACTCTATATAGCGAGAAAAGCTTCCTAAGGTCGTACTACATCCCATAGTTTGATGAACAAACTGACAGATGTGCTTGATCCAAGGGCAACTCATTATACTGCCAATAAAGAAAATACTTTTCCCTTCCTCTTTTTGGGGTATATTTGATTTTTTTGTTCTTTTCAATAATTGTGGAAAAATAATAAAGGAATATTACGTTACAATGGAGGAACGAGTATTGCAAACATACAAGCTCAAGGCACAAGGACAAGACTGATGTTCTAGTAAAATGATACTAGGGAAAAATCCTCCGGCGGCCAAAGGTGTTAAGATGCAGAAGCAACTGTCACAAAGCTGGTGGATAAGGTATGCAAATGTGGTTGATAAAACACACAATGGTAACGTCCTTCGATGTAAGTTTAATGAGCCCAAAGAAGGTAAGCTCGGTGGTTTTTCATATTTAGAGAGTCTAAAATAACATAAAAGGAGACCCCATTGAGGTACCTTTTTCGAATATAGTCTAGTCGGTTCGAAAGAAGGGTAAACTAGCACCGATTAGACGTCGATTCAAAACCATTTTAATGAGTGTGATAAAGACAAGATCACTCGACCATTTTTTCATTTTTAAGGAGTCTGAAAAAAGTTTAACTATGGACTCCGTCAGGAATATTCTTCTGGACCAATTTAACGAGTGTGAAAGAATAAGGTCACTCGATGATCTTTTCAATTTTAGGGAGTCTGAAAAGAGCTT
>JZKD02S0503009.1:0-16920 GCA_000966675.3 Picea glauca | reverse complement strand
AAAAGTAGAAATCTTCCTCAAAAACTTGCTCAAATATTATTCCTTGTGCATTTTTGTCACAATAAATAAATAATATAATATAAAGACATTAAATAATAAATAAAATTAAAATTAAACATTCATGTAATAAAATGTCATGACTCTTCATAAAACCATAAAGGGAATGTATATAGGCATACACTTTCTTTGTAATATCATCATAGTTTATTATCTATATATCTATCTATATATATATATATCTATATATATATATATATATATATATATATATTCAATATGAAATGTTTGTGTGTTTCACATTGGTATCAGAGTTGGTCGCTCCTTCGTATCACAGTCAATTCCCTCCACTTCGCCCATCCGTGATCTACACCTACTCTTCCAAATTTCCCATGCAGCCCCTCTCTCACGCATCACTACCACACTCCCTTCTTCTCTTCATCCCCGCACAACCCCCTCTCCCACGCACTCCACCCCCCACAACCCCCTCTCTCAGCTACCCCACGCTTCCCTCCATCAACAATCTCACATTGTTCCCCTTACCCCGCAACCTCCAATTCTGTAAAACCTCCCCACTCCCTCCCGTAACCCTCCTCCACTCCCCCGCACCCTCTCGTAACCCTTCCCCCACCCCCTCGCGGCCCTCCACTCCCATGCCCTCCCCTCTCTCTACTTCCCCATGCCCTCATATTTCTACTCATCCCCACGCAACCTCCCAACCTGCCCTCCCTTGATACTCCCTCGATTTCTCCCTTCCACACTTCATTTGTCCCTTCCCTCCCCTCCCTTCGACTTCCAACACCCAATCGAATTCCTCAGCTCTCCACCCTCATTCATTCATTCTCCATCCTCACCCTGCATATCCCTCTAACCTCCTCCAGGATATTCTGTGTCCAAACCCTAAAAACCCATACCCTATATTCCTTTCATCATTTACCCGCTATACACCCTTCCACCCCACATCCTCCCACCGTAAATTGTATACTATTATTTTCAAATAATTAAAAAGGGGATAATCCAAGCAAGTTCTAAATTACATAAAAATACTCACCCCCAAACACCAGAAAGATGTTGGAATTAAAACCTCAAGTGGAAAAAATAGACCAGTAGTCTAAAAGCATTAGAAAATCACTCAAAAATTCAATTAAAAAAACTCACAACAAGTTACTCGAAGAAATGAGGCTCAACAATGAGGCACTCAAAAAAGAGTTGACCCATAATATTAAATAAAACAATTCAACGGAAGTCATAATTGAATTACAAAAAGGCATGGATAATCTAAAACAAGATCTTAAAGACAATATTTTTAAATAACTCGGGGTTAACCTACAACGAGGTTTGGGAAACTTTAAACAAGAAATACATGACGATTTGCAATAAAGTCTAGTTGTGATGACACAACATCAGGAATAAAAGATTAATTGTCTTTTAAATTCAATAAAAGGCCAAGGGCACCAACAAGCCACCCAACCAAAAACAAGTGACTCGGGCACATCTAACACATCACCCCCACCACCACCTCCCTACAATTCAAATTCCCAACGTATATCACAACATCAACCCTTAATAAGTTATCCTCCTGAATACAAAATTGAACTATCAAAATACAATGGAAGCGATAACTAATGCATGGTTTCCAGTTTAACAAAAATGAAGAATATTTCCATATATATAATATTACAACTGATGAAGAAAATTTCAAATACAGATCGATGTACCTCGAAAGTACTACATACAATTGGTATCTATGGTGGAAAGGAAGAATTCAGTCATATAATTGGAATTCTTTCCAAATTGATTTTTTTAAAAGATTCAAGGGATCTCAGATTTTTTTTTTTTTTCAAAACTCACCAAATTACAACAAAAAGGAAGCATAGATGAATTTACACATCAATGCAAAGCTCTCGCCACCCGAGTATTTGGACTATCTAATGATCAATTTATCTAGTATTACATAGGTGGTCTCAAAAAACATATCCAAGACGAGTTAAGATTACATGAGGTTACTATGGTAGAAATAACAATACACAAGGAAAAAGCCGTAGAAGAAAAACTAGAAGGCTAATCAAGATTCAACAATGTTTACTCAATAAGGAGTGTACCTCATACCATAGTAAATGACAAATGCATACCACCCAATCTACATGAAGATAGAAGAATAAGTGTCGAGTCCCAAAGGATAAAAGAAGGAAAATGTAAATGATGTGGAGAGAAATGGGCCCTAGACATAGATGCCAGATTGAAGATGACTTAAAACAATTGTACAATTGTGAAGAAGAGAAAGACGATGAATCAGACTTAGCATAATCAATAAATGAAGAAATGGAAAATTTCCAAAATGACACATCAGAACTCATACAAGACGACACACCAAGAATATCGCTTGCAACCATCATAGGCATTACCCAACCACAAACTCTCAAATTAAAAGGACATATAAAAAATGATAATGTCACTGTACTAATCGAAACTAGAAGCACTCACAATTTCCTCGATATCAAGATTGAAAGGAAAATCAAATTATTTGTATATCTAGTTCCATATATGAAAGTAATGGTTGTAGACAACAAAAAAACTGGAAATGTCGGAAAATGCCATAAGGTGAAACTCCAAATCCAAGATTTCAATTTGGAATCAGAACTTTACATTGTCCCTCTAGGAAGAGTAGATGTGGTTTTAGGAGTCCAATGGTTACAAACCTTTGGCACATACTCAATCAATCAAAAAGAACATTGTTGGACACACCTACCACACTTAGAGGGGGGAGGGGGGGTGAATGAGTGTGGGGATCTTTTTCCCAAAACTTCCCTCTTACACAAAAAATCCTTAGTTAACAATCAAAATTTGTTTATTACTCATTTCTGTCATTTATAATCAGTTAGAAGTGAATACATATCAACAACATATCATCAACAGATCATCTCCACAAGGAACACAAAGAACGCAAGATGTATGTACAATTTTTCTTTTTATTATGGACTTCAATCCGGGGGTTTTTCAACAAAAACTGAATAGAGTACAACTCTACAAGAGCACCAACTCTATATGCAANTCGAATTCCTCAGCTCTCCACCCTCATTCATTCATTCTCCATCCTCACCCCGCATATCCCTCTAACCTCCTCCAGGATATTCTTTGTCCAAACCCTAAAAACCCATACCCTATATTCCTTTCATCATTTACCTGCCATACACCCTTCCACCCCACATCCTCCCACCGTAAATTGTATACTATTATTTTCAAATAATTAAAAAGGGGATAATCCAAGCATGTTCTAAATTACATAAAAATACTCACCCCCAAACACCAGAAAGATGTCGGAATTAAAACCTCAAGTGGAAAAAATAGACCAGTAGTCTAAAAGCATTAGAAAATCACTCAAAAATTCAATTAAAAAAACTTACGACAAGTTACTCGAAGAAATGAGGCTCAACAATGAGGCACTCAAAAAAGAGTTGACCCATAATATTAAATAAAACAATTCAATGGAAGTCATAATTGAATTACAAAAAGACATGGATAATCTAAAATAAGATCTTAAAGACAATATTTTTAAATAAATCGGGGTTAACCTACAACGAGGTTTGGGAAACTTTAAACAAGAAATACATGACGATTTGCAATAAAGTCTAGTTGTGATGACACAACATCAGGAATAAAAGATTAATTGTCTTTTAAATTCAATAAAAGGCCAAGGGCACCAACAAGCCACCCAACCAAAAACAAGTGACTCGGGCACATCTAACACATCACCCCCACCACCACCTCCCTACAATTCAAATTCCCAACGTATATCACAACATCAACCCTTAATAAGTTATCCTCCTGAATACAAAATTGAACTATCAAAATACAATGGAAGCGATAACTAATGCATGGTTTCCAGTTTAACAAAAATGAAGAATATTTCCATATATATAATATTACAACTGATGAAGAAAAGTTCAAATACAGATCGATGTACCTCGAAAGTACTGCATACAATTGGTATCTATGGTGGAAAGGAAGAATTCAGTCATATAATTGGAATTCTTTCCAAATTGATTTTTTTTAAAGATTCAAGGGATCTCAATTTTTTTTTTTTTTTCAAAACTCACCAGATTACAACAAAAAGGAAGCATAGATGAATTTACACATCAATGCAAAGCTCTCGCCACCCGAGTATTTTGACTATCTAATGATCAATTTATCTAGTATTAGATAGGTGGTCTCAAACAACATATCCAAGACGAGTTAAGATTACATGAGGTTACTATGGTAGAAATAACAATACACAAGGAAAAAGCCGTAGAAGAAAAACTAGAAGGCTAATCAAGATTCAACAATGTTTACTCAATAAGGAGTGTACCTCATACCATAGTAAATGACAAATGCATACCACCCAATCTACATGAAGATAGAAGAATAAGTGTCGAGTCCCAAAGGATAAAAGAAGGAAAATGTAAATGATGTGGAGAGAAATGGGCCCTAGACATAGATGCCAGATTGAAGATGACTTAAAACAATTGTACAATTGTGAAGAAGAGAAAGACGATGAATCAGACTTAGCATAATCAATAAATGAAGAAATGGAAAATTTCCAAAATGACACATCAGAACTCATACAAGACGACACACCAAGAATATCGCTTGCAACCATCATAGGCATTACCCAACCACAAACTCTCAAATTAAAAGGACATATAAAAAATGATAATGTCACTGTACTAATCGAAACTAGAAGCACTCACAATTTCCTCGATATCAAGATTGAAAGGAAAATCAAATTATTTGTATATCTAGTTCCATATATGAAAGTAATGGTTGTAGACAACAAAAAAACTGGAAATGTCGGAAAATGCCATAAGGTGAAACTCCAAATCCAAGATTTCAATTTGGAATCAGAACTTTACATTGTCCCTCTAGGAAGAGTAGATGTGGTTTTAGGAGTCCAATGGTTACAAACCTTTGGCACATACTCAATCAATCAAAAAGAACATTGTTGGACACACCTACCACACTTAGAGGGGGGAGGGGGGGTGAATGAGTGTGGGGATCTTTTTCCCAAAACTTCCCTCTTACACAAAAAATCCTTAGTTAACAATCAAAATTTGTTTATTACTCATTTCTGTCATTTATAATCAGTTAGAAGTGAATACATATCAACAACATATCATCAACAGATCATCTCCACAAGGAACACAAAGAACGCAAGATGTATGTACAATTTTTCTTTTTATTATGGACTTCAATCCGGGGGTTTTTCAACAAAAACTGAATAGAGTACAACTCTACAAGAGCACCAACTCTATATGCAAGACTCAACTTAAATTCTCAGCACCAATTGAAATGAGGCAATAATCCTCAACAAATATCAATCTGTCAACATAAACAAGTGCATCAACCATGCACCAACCTGTCCCAAACAACCTGTAATCAACCTGTACCATAAACAAGTGCATCCAACCATGTACCAAGTATATACCAATCATGTTTCAAATACTAATCAACAATGACTCATCAATATTTACCAACATAATCAACTATACACCCCATATATGTGCCAACTCATCAACTGCTTGTCTCAACCATGACTAGTTTTGGATTAATCAACAACCCCAACTTGAAATAATCATAACTTTGTACCTGTAATGAATAAAGATTTGAAACTGATGCACAATGTTCTTTAGTGTTTTTTATGCAATTCCTCCATGTGGAACTACTTGGAACCTCTAAGAAAAGGCGTTATAGAAAAAATGGCATACCTTGTTGAATTTTGGCTTATTCTAGAGAGCGACCTTTTAGAGCGTGGCCCGTAAAAAATGTTAGTTGAATTGATATGAAACTATTAAAAAAAATACTAAATCATGTACCCTAACCAACACATTTGGTCTCACTAAATTTGGATCTGTTATGAAGAAGTTATGATGTTTTTACCCGAAACACCATTTTTTTGACTAGTTTCAGTACTAGCCACAAACCCTATTTTCTATAAAGTGTAACTCCTAAAATACAACGACCCAAAAGCTGATTTTTTTACCATGGATACTTGGGTATGTTTTTGCAATGGAATAGAAATTTCACAGTCTGAATCATTATAGAAAAAAAGTTATAGCGAAAATGGTGAGATGACCTGTAAATAACATACCTTAGAAAGCATCATCAAAAGAATTTATCTTCCCTTCAATTCCGACCCTCTTTTATTCACCTTCCTTCTAAAATTAAGCTAATATATCCTCGGTTATCTCAGTCGCCTATAGATCTTCAATATGCTCAAGTGTTCCACACCAAAAATGCTCAAGAAGCTCTCCATCAATACTCCAAAAGGTATTCTCACAAGAAGCTCTTCATTGATCCACAAAAAGGATGATCTACAAGAGACCATCACTATCTTATTTATACTTTCATCCTATAGGTCACTTAACCCATTTTTAGGTCACTTANAAAATCAAAGAGGATTATTTAAATAATAAAGTGAAGTGACAAAGTCAAGGAGGATTATTTAAATAATAAAGTAAATAGATAACTTTCTAATTATGGAAAGTGGTTATAAGAAGGTGTTGTGGGTGGGAATCCCTCCTATGGACTTAGCATTTAAGGGATCTAATCATGCATGTAAAAAATGACCATTTCAAAGGCCTCTACTTTCTCCTATTCTCCCAACACAAATCCCCACAATCATGCAATACAAAGGTGTAAACAAGATTTGATAACTCTACCTTAAGTCCTTCGTTTGATGTCGATCCCTTTTCTTTCACTCACTCTTTGATTTCTGATTGCAAGCCTCCTCCCAAAGCTAACCTACATTCACACATGAACAAACAGAGAGCTGCGAACATGCATTTTATATACTAATTGCTGGGTTAGTTGTGACAATCTCATAAAATAAATATTCAACTTGATCACACAATATGGTGGGACGTGAAAAGTATTCATTTTTGTATTAATCTTCAAAAGAGTAAAATTACAATATGTGATCAACACTGCTCCTCGAAACTGGTCCTGGGATCCTCTTTGATTGTCCTTCAACTGTTTTTCTCTATAATTCTCTTTGCAAAAAGGATGGATAAAGGTTGGGACAAGGGGAATGCTCAATTGGGTATAGTTTCTTTACTATGATTTTCCTCCTTTCAAATGGGACCCCTACCCCTTCTTTTATAGGCTAGAAGGAGCTGGGTATTTGGTCAAATGACTGGCCATGCATGACTGAAAGGTTTAGTTAAATTACCCAAAGTTGTGTGTTTCGTCAACAACTTTCTTTTTTCCGTGCTTTTGTAGGTACACGCAGGATATATTGGGGTAGCTAGCATGTACACACGTGTAGCAATGGAGAAGGGTGCGTGGGCCTTTATAAAGGGGGTTTTTAAGAAGAGTTGTTTAGTAGTGTTTTGGAAAATAAGGAATCTGAAATGGCCTGATGCCAGGTAATCATATCTGGTGAAAATTAGGGTTATAACAGATGGCCCCTAATGTGTCAGGTCATAAGAGAATATGATGGCCGAAATACATTATCAATTTTTATCAACGTACCAAACCAGTGAGACCAAGGACCAGAATTCAAGAGGTTCCATCTAGAAAATAAAAATTGTCTCACTGAGGTGGGCATACCCATGCTCGGGATGAAATAAAATAACGGATACCAATCAAATACATCGTATATCCATGTCATATAACTATATAAAGTGTAGCCACGAGCAATACACAATGGATCTACATCTCAAAATAAAAAATGTATAGTATCCATTTTCTAGAAGTTGAGAAGGCTTGATGGTTGGAGATGAGCTCTTCAGAGCCTGAGAAACAACTTCAAAATCTTAAAAACTTGGGTAGGAGTGTAATATGAGTGTATGAATTCACTACCCATAGGTCTTCGACGATTCATCGGTCATGGAATAGAGAATATTGATGATCAGACTTAAGGCTTCATTGATTTTGAACAAAGACTTGATTGGACTTTCAGGATGGCTGGGCATGAGGGAAAGAGACAAACTGCAGAGGGGTCGACTCAGGCTTGGTAAAAAAACTTCCCTTGGACAATAGCATGACAAATGATAAGACTCAGCTAGCATGGCATTGACATAAGTTCACGATGCAGGAGGCAGTGCAAACTCTCCATATGTTTGGAAGAATAACCAAAGAGAGGAGGACATAGCTCTATGTAGTGAGAAAAACTTCCTAACGTCATATTAAATCCAAGAGCTTGAAAAACAAATGAAAGGATGTGATTTTTCCAAGGGAGACTCATTGTGCTGCCAATAAAAAGAAGATACTTTTCCCTTCCTCTTTTTGGGGTATATTTGATTTGTTTTTGTCTTTTTCAATAATTTTNAAAATCAAAGAGGATTATTTAAATAATAAAGTGAAGTGACAAAGTCAAGGAGGATTATTTAAATAATAAAGTAAATAGATAACTTTCTAATTATGGAAAGTGGTTATAAGAAGGTGTTGTGGGTGGGAATCCCTCCTATGGACTTAGCATTTAAGGGATCTAATCATGCATGTAAAAAATGACCATTTCAAAGGCCTCTACTTTCTCCTATTCTCCCAACACAAATCCCCACAATCATGCAATACAAAGGTGTAAACAAGATTTGATAACTCTACCTTAAGTCCTTCGTTTGATGTCGATCCCTTTTCTTTCACTCACTCTTTGATTTCTGATTGCAAGCCTCCTCCCAAAGCTAACCTACATTCACACATGAACAAACAGAGAGCTGCGAACATGCATTTTATATACTAATTGCTGGGTTAGTTGTGACAATCTCATAAAATAAATATTCAACTTGATCACACAATATGGTGGGACGTGAAAAGTATTCATTTTTGTATTAATCTTCAAAAGAGTAAAATTACAATATGTGATCAACACTGCTCCTCGAAACTGGTCCTGGGATCCTCTTTGATTGTCCTTCAACTGTTTTTCTCTATAATTCTCTTTGCAAAAAGGATGGATAAAGGTTGGGACAAGGGGAATGCTCAATTGGGTATAGTTTCTTTACTATGATTTTCCTCCTTTCAAATGGGACCCCTACCCCTTCTTTTATAGGCTAGAAGGAGTTGGGTATTTGGTCGAATGACTGGCCATGCATGACTGAAAGGTTTAGTTAAATTACCCAAAGTTGTGTGTTTCGTCAACAACTTTCCTTTTTCCGTGCTTTTGTAGGTACACGCAGGCTATATTAGGGTAGCTAGCATGTACACACGTGTAGAAATGGAGCAGGGTGCGTGGGCCTTTATAAAGGGGGTTTTTAAGAAGAGTTGTTTAGTAGTGTTTTGGAAAATAAGGAATCTAAAATGGCCTGATGCCAGGTAATCATATCTGGTGAAAATTAGGGTTATAACAGATGGCCCCTAATGTGTTAGGTCATAAGAGAATATGATGGCCGAAATACATTATCAATTTTTATCAACGTACCAAACCAGTGAGACCAAGGACCAGAATTCAGGAGGTTCCATCTAGAAAATAAAAATTGTCTCACTGAGGTGGGCATACCCATGCTCGGGATGAAATAAAATAAGGGATACCAATCAAATACATCGTAGATCCATGTAATATAACTATATAAAGTGTAGCCACAAGCAATACACAATGGATCTACATCTCAAAATAAAAAATGTATAGTATCCATTTTCTAGAAGCTGAGAAGGCTTGATGGTTGGAGATGAGCTCTTCAGAGCCTGAGAAACAACTTCAAAATATTAACAACTTGGGTAGGAGTGTAATATGAGTGTATGAATTCACTACCCAGAGGTCTTCGACGATTCGTCGGTCATGGAATAGAGAATATTGATGATTAGACTTAAGGCTTCATTGATTTCGAACAAAGACTTGATTGGACTTTCAGGATGGCTGGGCATGAGGGAAAGAGACAAACTGCAGAGGGGTCGACTCAGGCTTGGTAAAAAAACTTCCCTTGGACAATAGCATGACAAATGATAAGACTCAGCTAGCATGGCATTGACATAAGTTCACGATGCAGGAGGCAGTGCAAACTCTCCATATGTTTGGAAGAATAACCAAAGAGAGGAGGACATAGCTCTATGTAGTGAGAAAAACTTCCTAACGTCATATTAAATCCAAGAGCTTGAAAAACAAATGAAAGGATGTGATTTTTCCAAGGGAGACTCATTGTGCTGCCAATAAAAAGAAGATACTTTTCCCTTCCTCTTTTTGGGGTATATTTGATTTGTTTTTGTCTTTTTCAATAATTTTGGAAAAAGAATAAAAGATTGCTACGTTACAAAGGAGGAATGAGAGTTGCAAACATACTAGTTCTATGTGCAAGGATAAGACTGATGTTCAGAGCAAGGACATTCGGAAAAATCCCTCCCAAGGCCAAAGGTGTCAAGACGCAGAGGAAAAGTGCTACAGGGCTTGCGTAGAAGGCATGCTTCAGATGGTTCAGTTGAGAGCAACATGGAGCCGACATTAGGCCAAAGACGTGGGTATGCAAACATGATTAATAAGACACACAATGGTAATGTCCTTTGATGTAATTTTAATGATCCCAAAGAAGGTAAGCTCAGTGGTTTTTCATATTTAGAGAGTCTGAAAAAACGTAAAAGGAGACTTCAATGGGGTACCTTTTTCGAAGGTAGTCTAGTCGGTTCACAAAAGGGGTAAACTAGCACCGACAAGATATCTATTCAAAACCATTTTAATGAGTGTGATAAAGGTAAGATCACTCGACAATTTTTTCATTTTTAAGGCGTCTGAAAAAAGATTAACAATGGACTCTATCAGGAATGTTCTTATGGACCATTTTAACGAGTGTGAAAGAATAAGGTCACTCAACGATATTTTCAATTTTAGGGAGTCTGAAAAGAGCTTAAATATGGAATCCATGGGGGTTCCTTTTTCGTAAATTTAGTCTCCTAGGCCTAAAAAAGGGTTACAATTATATCTGAGAATACTCTTCTAGAGATCCGAGGCCTCTAGAGTATACCTTTGTTAGTGCAATTGACCATCTAGACCGAAAAAGGGTAAACTACCGTCGGATAGACGTGACTTCAAATTTTAGTTTAATGAGCGTGAATGGCCACAAGATCGCTCGACAATATTTTCATGTTTAGAGGGTCTGAAAAGGGCTTAAAAGAAGATCCGTTATGTTTTTGGGAGTCCCGAGGGTGACGTCAAGAGTGATAAGGAATCATGCAAATGAGGCTCAACCTCGTAATTAGGAAAAAATGAAAGGGACTCCTGAGCCTATAGTCTTTAGTGATAGCATGGACACCATAATGCAACTAGGATCTACCTAGGACATCCATGTTATGGTAAGATCTACCACCAAATTACGACACTTCTAAAGAAACAATAATGGTTCTGTGTCGCAACTTGGTGGGATCGATCCTATGGCAAAGAGGAAAAGATAACGAGATGCAAAAAGTGGAGGTGGAATCTTGACTTAAATGCAACGAGTTGGAAAAAATGACTTTTTACCAAAGGACCATCAAAACGCCCCAAATCTCAAAACAATTGCCAATACCCAAAGTAATACTTCTCGTGACCATCCAAAGAAGACTCTTGAACCATCTTGAATGATTTTTAGTTTATAAAAAATGACAAAAGGGTCCGAAATTTGACAAAAAGAGGCCAAGGCCTCTATAAATAGAAGCTGGAAGATCATTATCACCATAGTTAATTCATAAATTGACTAAAAGCCAAAACTACCTCTTTGTGAAAAGAATTGATTTTGGGAGCCTCGATGGATGAAACAAGCATCTGCTTGGACCAAGTAAGTATAAACTACCTCATCTTGCAATCTAATTCTTTATTTATGCATTTAGTTTCATTTTTTTTGGGGGCGTCGACCTTCAAAAGGTCGGCCCTACATCCACGTGAGCTGTCCTATGACAACCCACGTGTACAATCACTCTGTCTTATGATAGACCGCATGTACACATGACTATCATCACAACAACCTACGTGGACCCTCCATTTAGTGCAAGAGTTAACCCTCCTAAACTTTGCCCATGTGCAGGATGTATGTGCACTGGAGAGAAAGAGAGCATGAGGATATTAGTGCACTGGTTGGGGAATACCCTAATGTTGTTACTGCATTAATGCAATGTGGATTGTTAAAAGTTTTTTTGTGTCCTTTTATGCGAGAAAAACCTAGGCTACTGAATGCCTTGGTTGACTATTGGCATCCCGACACAGAGGCCTTTATGCTAGAGGGGCAGTCGCTGGTGGATATATACTTTCTGACTGGCCTCTCCAGGAGAGGGGAACGAGTCAATTTTCATACGTTTCCCTCTGGGACTCACAATATATTTGAGTTGATTGGACTCCATTGTGAGGTGGGTACAGACCAAACGAGATCAAAAGTGTCGATAAGCAAGATCTCAGACTTAGCACTACAGGTGATCCTGTTTCTCATCAAGAAGATTACTGGGTTTGTGGCTTTGCATCAGGTGTCCCGTGCACAGATAAACTGTGCAGTTCAGTGCTTAAATGCACAGATTTGTGATTGGAGCACCACATTACTGGATTGTATGAAGAGGCAACTAACAGACTGTCGGTTGCGGACTTAGAGGAACTTTGGGTTTGTAATGATTCTTTTCTCTTTATTCTTTGAAAGAGTGCCCAGTTTCATCCCTCGAGAGGTGGTACGAGGGCATTAGGCCTCTCTTCCCGCGATATGCAGATAGATGGTGTTGTTGCCACGACAGGGGGGAGGAAGGACCAATGAGTCCATTGATGATGACATTTTTTCTTGGTTGTCATGATATATCCTATTCATAAAGGATTACCCTTATGTTGGGATTGACTTCTCGAGAGATCGTGAGATACTGGTACCTCCCGGCGAGGAGCAATTAGAGATGGGTAAGTTTGCATTTTTTTTTGTTTGTTAAACATATGTAATTTTTGTATTGTTTTTTGTATATATCATTTTTTTTATACTAGATAATTTGAAAGATATGTGTTTATTATGTGAAGATGTGGGGCCAGTGCGACCAATGGATTATGCGAGGAACATGCGACGTCCTTAGCCAGGGGCCGCACCCACCACCGCAGGGGGACCAATAGTAGTAGGAGAGATTCTAGCCGGTGAGGCTGAGAGGGTTATAAGATGAGTAGAGAGAAATTTTACCTTGCTCACTTACACAGTCCCCATGGCAGAGATTGAGGATCTGCCACCATCTATGCAGCCTCATGTAGTGGGGGCGCCACAGACATGGGTCCATATTTTTTGACATTTGGAAAACGCCATTGATTATTACAATAGGGCCCATAGGTCCCTTCCTTAGTTAGGTTGGACGTTTCACGTGCGGAGGGCACTACTTGTATATGTTTTGAGGGCATAAGCCCCATGACTCATTACTATTCATATTTTTGAGGCGCTTGCGCCCACCTATGTACTCTGATGACTTTGATATTATATATGGATTTTTATGTCATATGGATTATATTTGATTTTAAAAATGTATTTTACTTGTGCATGTGTATGTCTTTATTATATGTGTGTGAGATGCCAATCTAAAATTTGATTAGCTAGAGCATCCGTGACTTGATTTAATCTCTTAGGAACATGAAAATAAGTAATATAATCAAAGATTCATTCTAAGAGACGTACCGTAAGGAATCATCAATGTAAAGTAGGATCATGAACACAGTAGACTCTATTTAACTAAGACACAACCAACTGAGCATATAAATAGACCTGGAGGTGAGAGATACCAAATGACAAAGCATCACGAAGCAACTCAATAACTGCGCTGTATTCGGTGACATTGTTTGTGGTGTCACATAAACATATACCTCCTAAAGATATTAACTGGCCCTGAGGTGTAAAAATTACCCAAGATGTGGAGGCAAGCCTCCGAGTGTGCCAGCTAGCACCGTCTGTGTATCCAACGAACACCTCTGATTCACTTGACATCTGCCACAGTGAAAAAAGATAACATAAAAATGACACGTCCATAAAAGAAACCAAAAAGTTATAGTACAAAGACTATACATATGTTACAAAAAGTTACCTAAGGTGACCTACCTATGAGTAATACTTCTTCAGGTAGAGCCCATTTCTAGGCTCTGCCAAAGCATTTCCCTCAAAGTCTACGAGAATATAAGTGCCCTTTTTAGAATCTCTTTTATGATGAAAGGTCCGAACCACATAGTTTTGAATTTTCCTGCCCCCAGGGAGTCCTTATCCTGGCCATAGACTAGGACAAGGTCACCTTCAAAGAAAATCCAAGGATGAACAGACCGATCATACTGACAATTGGATTTTTGTTTGTGAGCCTCGTTGGCCAGGGACGCATCACGATGCTTCTCATTGAGATGCTCAAGGTATAATAACTTCTCTTCAAGTGGAGAAGTGTCTGGCAGTAACTGTACTTCCAACTTTAGGGATGGGATCTGACATTCTATAGGCAAGACTTCTTCCAGCCCGTAAATGAGTTGAAAAGGTGAGAAACCGGTTGCAGTCTTAACATATGTTTGGTAAGCCTATAATGTTGAGTATAACATCAAATGCCAATTTGACTTGGCTGAATTGATCGTTCACTTTAGGATGGTCTTAAGATATTTATTTACAACTTCCACTTGACCATTCGGTTGGGGGTAGTAGGGTGACGAATTTTCTTGCCGCAACCCAATCTTTGATGTTAATTCAGTCATCATTTGGTTCTGAAAGTGACTGCCATGGTCAATGGCAATCTCTCTCGATACGTCGAACCTTGCGATTATCTAGTTGAACAAAAAGAGAGTTGCAATCTCTCCATCATCTTTAAATGTTGGCATATCTTCGACCCACTTCGTGAAGTAGTCTACGACTACAATGATATAACGGTGGCCCCTTGTTGAAGGAGGGTTGCATGTAGTGTAATCAATCCCCCACTTGGTGAAGGGACCAACTCTGATGACATGAAACATGGGAGCAGGATGTGCCCTCATCTGCTGAAAGAAGACCTGACATGGGTGGCACTTATTGACCAATTCAAAACAATCTTTGATTAACGTTGGCTAGAAGTAACCGGCTCGTAAAATATTTTGGGCTTTTTCCAACCTGGAAAAATGACCACCACATGCTCCAGTATGGCAGTCGTTAAGCACAATAACTGCTTCTTCATGAGTGAGACATCGATGAAGCACAATAATTGCTTCTTCATGAGTGAGACATCGACGAAGGATGCAATCTACACATCGGCGATACAAAGTGTTTTCGAGTATGAGATAGTTCTTAGCATGATGGCGTATACAGTGATTCTCATCGCGAGAAGCAGAGGTGGGGCACTTCAAATTCTGGAGATAGAGAAGTATATATCCATACCAGGGATCCGAAGATGCGATCAAAAACATGTCTCCTCTAATAGGTGACTCTTCGAGCATAACCTCATGAGATTCAATAGGAAGTTCCGAGATGAGCTCCGAAAAGACCAATGAATTTTTGGATTTCGCTGAAAAAAATCTAAGTCAAATTCATGGAGGAAAACTATCCATCTACTGATCTTCCTGCCAATGATGCATCGTGTTAATATGTATTAAAATGGATTCACAATGGCAATGACGGTGGTATTGCGAAGCAAAATATAATGACGAAACCGTTGAACAACATGAACGACACCAATGCCAGTTTTTCAATATGGGAATAATTGATTTCCAGTCCAACCAGGCCTCGGCTCAGGTAATAAATAACATATTTTGAGAGGAAGTCATCCTCCTAAACTAAGACCATACCGATAGTTGACTCTGCTGCAACCAAGTACAATAAGAAATCTTTTTTATAATTAGGTGGCCGGAATAGAGGGGCATTTGTGAGGGCATGTTTCAATGCGTTAAAAGAGTGTTGAGCGCCTTCGTCCCAATGAGAAGGGATGTATTTATTTAGTAAACGGATAAATACCTTTATGATCTCGGCATAGTTGGCTATGAAACACCTCAAAAAGTTCACTTTTCCTAGTAAACTTTGAAGCTGAAGGATAGTATGCAGGGGAGGAAAATGAAGTATTGCCTCCACATTGGGAGGATCGACCATGATCCCTGTTGTTGAGACTATGAAACTGAGAAACCATCTTGATGTTATGCAAAAGTTGCATTTGTTTGGATTCAAGAGAATCCAGAAGTAGCAACATCGCTAAAAGATAAGTCAAAGGTGTGTGGGATTTTCCATTCTCTTGCGAGATCATGATGCTAAATCATCTAAATAGGCTTCGAATATATGCTTGAGATAATGGAAAGCAAAAGACATGGCCCACTGGAAGGTAGCTCTAGCATTTTTTAGACCAAAATGCATCTTACGATAGGCAAATGTACCCCATGGATAGATGAAATATGTTTTGTGNGGGTTAGGTTTTTGGATGTCTAGGACTTTTGGCATTCCCGATTATTGTAAAAATGCCTCCAGAGCCTCATTGTAACCATCTTCTTGCGAATGCGAGTAACCGTCACATCTCTTCTTAGAGATAAGCTGCCACCATTCTAGCGAGTCTTTCACTCTGTATTTTTATAGTCTTTGTACATTTATTTCATTAATAGAAATCATGTATAACTGTAAATATGTGTTTATGGTTGCATCTATGATACATTTCTGTTATATTATTGAACATCTGTGATATCTTTGTGCATTTATTTATTATATCTCCGATCTCATTTCGTGCTGAAAATAATCTGGATCAGTGGTATCAGAGCAGGTTGCTCTTGATCGTTTTTCAACGCATGTCCTCGACGAGGTCCGAGTATAGAAATTTGGGTCTCAACCTCGTCTCTCTTGAATACAATCGCTCTCGCACACCCAAGAAACCCTCAATGGCGGAAGAAAAGAAAAACGATGGAGCAGACGATCCTATCAATCTGTTGCTAGAGCAAGCTCTCACGCGACAGAGGCACGAAATGATGGAGAATTTTTCCCACATCCTTCAATGCTTGCCGATAGCATCAGGTGCATCTTCATCAAGCGACCACTTTGGAGGCACCTCGCCTTTCAAGGTACAGGTTAATTT
>JZKD02S0502987.1:0-16920 GCA_000966675.3 Picea glauca | reverse complement strand
GATCTTTGCTTGTGCTTCTACATCTTGAATATATTGTGATCTTCATGTGTTGATGAATCTTGTATGCACTTAATAACTCAATAAATCAGTAGTAGTTAGTGATTCCAAGAAAGAAATTGGCTTGGGATCATTACACATAGAGCCATGAGTGGCAACCCAAGATGTTGGAGGTATCACTTGAATATATGATGGTAAGGTAAAAGAAGGAATTTCAATTAATTCTATGCAACTAGCAAAATAGAAGAGGAGAGTACGAGGAAATATCAAGTTCTAAAGTATTCCGTCAGGAAAGGGCTGAAGAAGTTCAGTCCTGAAGAGTAACTAGAGGTTGAAGAATCCAGAGTCTATAAAACAATTTGGTTTGGAATTTAATTCATCCAAGTACGAGTTGGGATAGTTGGATCCAAGAAATTAATGAAAGATGAAGGTTAATATCAACTTAGTTTGGGACTATAAATGAAAAGGTAGCCAAGAGTGATTGATCCAAAAAGGATATAGAGAAGGCTAAGAACAACTCAGAACGCACAAAAGCAAATCGAAATGCTCAAAATGGCTTCAACAGACAACAAAAGGGGAAACATTCAAAGTTTCAAAAACTTAGTGAAAATGTCATGATCGCGAAGAGCGCGTTGCAAGATTTCTAATGGCGCAAACAACTTGTCAAACAGAGTTACAGATCAAAAGTTATAAGAAGCCAAAGTTCAGTCAAACTTGGTCAAAAGTCAAAAAGTCAAAGTGACACGTGGCACCACTGCAAGGGTGATATGTGGCACATCTGTACATCTGAGTGACACGGGATGACGTGGAAAGGATGGCAGACACATGGGCAAGTTAGGTGATGACACATGTTAGTTTCATGGGAAAATCAGATTGTGACAAGTGGCAGTTTTGTGGACAAGTTATATGGGGCCACGTGGCCCAGTCATGGGATTCCACATATAACCCCCTCAATGATTGATGGGTAAAAGTTTTATGACTCCCCAAGATTCGAAATCATGACCTCTCACTAGCCCAAAGGCCCCACCAACCCACACAACCATTACACCATACAATGTTTCTTGTTTATAATATGGTTCTAATCTTATTTAAGTTTGAAAACTATATATGAGCACCAAAGGAAAGGGCCTAGGCCTTCAGCCCAATCCCTGATCACATGCTTTATCCCATACAACCATAATATTCTGCCCGCTTAGGGGCTTAATCCAAATGTCCACCAAATTTAGCATATTCCACTATATTTAGAACATTCTGCCAGTTTGTAACCACTCGCTATATTTAGTGGAGCGTGACCACATTTGTTGTAACCATTCGCCAAAAATGGGAGGACCATGAGATTCGACCCCGGGACGTCCGCCTAACCACCGCCTAACTTCCTAACTTAGCCTCCGCCAACCACTCCACCAACCTCCTCATTATTGCATAACCGCTAGATTATATTATTTAAAGGGGGTTTGATCAGTGCAAACACACGAGACGAACGAGACATGTGAGACTAAGCACATCCATACAATACAGTTTTGGCCGTAATTTTCTAGATTTTTGGCATGGATTCTGAGATAGTCCAGTCATTAATTGTAGGAGTAGTAGCATGCAAACCGAGGCAAGAGTGCCTCTTGGGCCTGAAAGTGTCCGACTCAGATTGAGGCATGGAGAAAATCATTATTAGGTAAATGATGCCATGAACACAATGGTGGTGTTAGTTTTCTGATCTGAGCAAAACTTTTGTAGCTTAACTCCAGAATGAGGTATACTTATGTATTTTTCCCAATTCTTTTGTGGAGTTAATAAAAAGACCTACCCATTTGAGAGAAGGACCTGGAGACATAGTGCACCAGGGACGAACTCCATTATCAAGTTCTTTGTGTTCATATTGCATGATTATGTCTCTTTCCTTTTGAACTTTTCCTTCTTTATGGTGTACTTTTGTTTATGCTCATTTAATACAATTCTTTAATAAGTCAAAAGATCCTGGATTAGTGATTTGGATAGAAAGTGCTTGGGGTAGAATTAATCATGCACAGTGATCATAGTGGGAGCACAAGAAGATTCAGGATTCCGGGAAGAATTGAAGACTTCTGGGATCAACAAGGAAAAGTTGCACATGGGAAAGAAGTTGTTGAAATTCTAGTAGCAACAGTTGAATTGGGGTTGGTTGAACAACCATAAGTAGAAAAATAAATTATTTCATGTTGCAAGTCTTGTTGATGATGTTGCTACATAAAGAGGGAATCAACAAAAAGCCGAAGTGTTGGCTATAAGTTTGATAAAAGAAGCATGAAAGATTCTACTTCCATCAGACATTCAGGTAGTATAAAGTTTATTAATGCCAGTCATGCAGGTATGAGTTTATTACTCTTATTACATAATTGCTGAAGGGAATTTAGGTAAGAATTTCCTCAGCCAAAGTTATTTTATAAAATCACATGATTATATTATTGAATGCATACTACTAGATGTGGTAAAGGCTAGAGGCTTGTATTAATTCAAAGTTGTTTATCTTTGAATGCACACAATAACATAAGAGAATGTCATGTTAATTTGGTTGTGGGGTAATAACCAAATAATTAAAAGATAAGAACTTGTTATAGAAATGAATGCCAGTAAGCTAGTCATGTATGAGACAAGGACATGGTTGGATATGTCAAGGTATGGATATGGAAAGGTTATGAGCCACACAGGAACTAAAAGCTTCCTACCTTTAAATAAACATTGGGATGCAACCTTTTTGCTAACACTAATGAACACCACATAATTATATTCTTGGTGTAGTATTCGGGTCGAAAAGGAAGGCATCCAATTAATTGGGAAGACAATATGAAGTGTGTGGAGAATGTGTTAACACATTGGCCATAATTCCAACTTATGGATGGTCAGATACATGACTGAGATAAAGAGAATTGTGTAATTCAATGCAAGGTGCACTGAATAAGTATGCATTGAGAATTACACTCATGCATAGCATGAAGTGATAAAATTGTGTACTAAATGCAATGGTTGACTGTGTTTTGTAAGTACATGCATATATATTATTGCATGGAAGTAATTGTTACTAATAGTTGAAATGTTGTGAACTCATGAAGTTGATGACATTTCAGGGAGGTGTTAAATATTGCAACAGGAAAGCTACAAGTCAAGTAGTCACATGAGCATTGACTACAATAAATTTTCTTCTTTATAAAAAGAAGTAATAAACTTACATATATTACTGTGAACATGCATATGCATAGAATGATGAGTCATTCTATTTTATTAAATTGTTTGGTGATTGTGATTGAATTGCTAGGTGAAAGCAGTTCTAAGATCACTACATAAGGTTTTGTACATATTGCAATTGAATTATGATGTATAGGAAATACTGATAATTTGTTGGAGGTATGCAAGATGAAGCATTGTAGGAAAAATGGTACGCAGTTTGGTGTCTGTGGAAAACCACAAGGACGACTGTATTCATAATATGGAGACAACCAAGAATAATTATGAAATAGAATTTCATGTTTTGGGGGAAAATTTGAATTCCATTTTGAACTAAGTTTGAGTTCCTAAATGAATTATTTTATGTTCTCTCATGATAAATTCATGTGGGTGATTTAGATGAGATGATGTTGATTAAAGTTATAATGTTGAATACAAAGAGTAGCTCGGGGAAGATGTTGATTGGAAATATCTGAGGGAAGTTGGAACTCTTAGAGCCATGGTGCTCTGAGACTTCCTGAGCCGACATGCTGCTAAAGGCCAAGAAAAGGGAGGTGTAGCAGCCGATGGACTGTGTGACAGAGAAGGTGTGCACTCCTGGGGTGGGACATGCATGTGGGGAATGAGAGAACGTTGGTTGGATTGATGTTGAGGTTTGGTACCTTGGACTAGACCATGTTGATATGGATTGTGGATCGTGGCTATCTTGGGAAGCCATTACCCCGATGGATTCATAGCCATGTTCAGGGGTCAAAGGTATTCTCAATCAAAAGCTGTAGGAGACGAGTGTTTATGTATGTGGAGTCATAGCCTTGCTAAGAGTTTATCAACAGTGATATCTAAGGATGGGTGGAACGCCATGGATCTACATCCAGATGATGCTTTCAATGAGGTTTAATTGAAGCATGTAACAAGGAACAATGATTTGAATGATTTCCTAAAGAAACTCTATGGAATAGAGCAATTGAATTTCAGCTGCAGTATGAACACTAGAATTGGTTCTTGAAGGTAGAGCACCATGTGGATAATAAGCTTCCAATAGATAAATCTTGGAGCTTTTTGAAGAATTTTTGAATTGTATATGTATAAAAAAGTTTCACCGAGGATAGTGCAAAAATAAGGGGATGGGATTGTAATATCCCTAGGTAGAGCCCCAGTGGTAATTATGAATTGTAAATATATTTGATAGGCTGGTGATCCGAGTTATAATAATATAGGAGGCTTATGTGGTGATTAGGCCAAAGAGCCTAGATGCAAAGGCCAGTGAGCCTACTATTGTATATGTGTAAATGCTCATATATTTAATATAATTACATCGTTGCGTGTAGACCGACCATGAAGAAAGAGTTATGGGGGACTAAGATCCACTAGGTAGGGTGAGGGAGGGGGCTAAGTGTCTAGGCCTAGAGGCTAACCTAGAGGGCTTACCTCTAGGAGAATAATATTTTATTATTATTATTTCCTAAAGGCTAAGGTGGACATGAACGGTGTTGTCCTAAGTTCTTGGGAAAGGGAATGAGTTCGAAGTGGAACACATGTGGCTGCAGGAAGACATGTGTCGACCTGGGCACATGCAGTTATAGCTGGGAAAGCCAGCTTGTTAGGGGGTTCTCTTCCCATTCTGGTGTTGCTTCCCATCCTTGCGTTGGGGACCAGTCTGGAGTCTCCTCACAACCCTTACGAATCTCTGGAAGTTTGTCACCCTTCCCAAAGATTCACCAGGGATTCACGTATGGAACCAGTTCTCTTTCATCATCGCCTCTGTATCTAGCATGCACCTTGGAAACCTACGAGGATAATGGAGTTATCTCGTGTGTATCCTATGAAGTTCGGGCACCCTATAATTTTCTGAGTCATGTTATGTCATAATGGTTGGCTGTTGTAGCCAACACAGTTCCTTGACTGAGTGTGTCTTGCTGCCATCGTCTGTTCCTTATTGAGCCTTTCTATTGTCCTCACTTGTTGGAATTGAGTTGAAGCTAGTTGAAGAAGAGGGTTGTTAGGCCCATGGTTGAAGAGGAAGGTTGTCAGGCCTTTGAGAAACTCTCTCTAGGTGAGAGAGTTTGCTGGGAAGTGATTTTCTTCTAGAGAGAGTCCGACACCAACTACAGATCTATGAGAATTCCTGATCTGGCCTGTTGTCGAGACCTTAAAAGGGGAAGTGGAGCAATCGATGGACTGTGGAACAATGAAGGTGCATATTCTCGGGGTGGAACAAGAATGTGGGGAATGCGAATCCGTGAGTAGTGGGAGTAAGTAGGATCTTGGAGAGAATCCTTCCAGTTGCATTGTGCAATTTTCTATAACCTCAACCTAGTCTAGGAATCCTTTGCCGTGGGTGGAGCTTAGTCCCAACTCCGGTGTGACACTTTTGAGCCTGATGAGAAATGTGGTCTAAGGCTGGGAGGTTCATGGAAGGTCTGCATGTAGTTGGTGGTCTTCTATTAAAATATAAGTACCACTTTTATGTTCATTTACATGTTGTGTATTTGTACATGTGTTATAATTGATGAGCAATGCCTGCATATGTTGTATGTGTAAGATTTCTATTATTTACACATTAATATGTGTATTAGAAGAATATGTTGTATGCTTATGTTTATATATATGCACATGATAATTTTCATTTCTATGAGGTAGCATGTCCTAGCCTAGGTGGCCTGGATGTGTATGATGTTTCCACAAGAATCTCTGTGTGGCATAGCCTAGCAGGTTATGGCTGAGCATGCTACAAATTGGCATCAAAGATAAGTGAAGTGTCCGAGTAGTGGAATTGCCCAACCTATTGGTGGCTGGGGATGTTACAACCAGGGCCATATCTGTGTTCCTACAAATGAGCGTGCAAAGATGATTTGGGAAACCCACTACAATTGAATGGTAGGACATTTTGGCATGGAGAAGGCTATGGTCGTTCTTCAGAAACATTTTTATTGGCCAAAAATTCGACAAGACGTCAGCAAGTATATTAGATCTTGCACTTCATGTGCCATTTTCAAGCCAACCATCAAGAAGCAAGGCTTATACACCCCTCTTCCTACTCCCTAGAAGCCTTGAGAGTCTATATCAATGGATTACATGTCTGGCCTTCCATCCACCAGGAAAGGAAATGACTACATATTTGTGGTCATTGATCAGTTTTTGAAGATGGTCATCCTCACAGTCTGCAAGAAGAATATCATGGTGGCAGATACTGCCAATCTCTTCTTCGAACGAGTGTGGGTCCACTTTGGGATACCACAGAGCATCATCTCTAACCGAGACAACAGGTTCCTCAACACATTTTGGTCGAGTCTCTGGTCATTGTTGGACACCAAGCTCACAAAATCCACTGCTTTCTTCCCCCACATAGATGGCCAAACAAAGGTCATCAATCAGATGATTGTGCACGTCATGCACATGTACAAATCTAAGAATCCACGTACATGGGATGCGAGTCTCCCCTATGTTCAACACAATTACAACAGGGCTCTCCATAGCTCCACTGAACATAGCCCATTTTAGGTGGGGTTGGGATTCCAACCCTTGTGACCCATTGATGTTTCACTTCCTCTTTCCACCACACAGAAAAAATATTCCCATGATCAGTCTGCGATCGAAAAATCCACTAGATTCATTAAGCAGATTCATCACATCCACGAACAGGTCCAGGAGATTTTGCAGAAATGCAATGCTAACTACAAGCAACGCCATGATCAACACAGGGTACGACACAAGTTTCAGGTTGGCAACAAATTCTGGTTACATTTATAGAAGAAGCATCTCACAGGGCTCCATCGGAAGCTCCGCCCCCTTCTCTATGGGCCTTACACTATCACCAAGGCCGTGGGTAGAAATTCTTTTGATCTCAACACTCCACCCTTCCTTGGCCTCCACCTAGTGTTCAATGTGGATGTCCTTCGACCATATTTTCCACCATTATTGGACACCTCAGAGATCGCAGAACAATTGACACCCACATAACTCAACCCTAACTGCATGGAAAAAACATCCACTGATCAGATAATGGACACATAGGTCAAGGGAACTTGCCAACAAAGGATCCAACTTTATTAGGTTGTTAAGGCAAGTAAACTTCTACACCAAAGCAAGTGGATCACCCGGGGCCAAATCCAACAGAAGTTTCCTCACCTGACAGGTGAACTCAACGCAATGGAGACCATTGCTTCCTAAGCGGGGAGGACTAATCTAGTTGGATATTGGTGGCCACCCACCTATTCCAACTGGCTCCTCTTATCCATTTTTAGTTCAACACATTCTTCTGTACTTCTTTGTAATTGTGGGTTCTACACTTATGGGGTTGTCTAAATCCATACACATTCTAGGTGGATATTGGTGGCCTCTCACTTAATCCAATTGGCTTATTTTGTATGTTTTCATGTCGAAACATCTTGTTATACTTCCAAGGTCATTTTGGAGGCCTAGACATTGTTTTTTTGGCTCCCCACAATCAAATTGTAGATAGAGTTAGAGTTTGATGACATAATGTGTAGTTTGCTGAAATACCTTTCCAACAGGCTATCACACGCTTAAAACGTAGGTCGTATGCAAAAGTTACAACCCCAGGATGTTGAGGTACCAACTTACCCATAGGGGCCCACATGACTTTTGACGTTGCACCTCCTAGGGTTAGGTTTTTGGATGTCTAGGGTTTTGGCATTCATGAGTAATATCAAAAAGGCCTCTAGAACCTCATTGTAATTGATTCTACTCAGACAGATGCACGTAGCAGCCACATCTCTTCTTAGAGATAACTACCACCATTCGAGAAAGTGTTTCAATTATGCATTTTTACAGTTTCAACCTATTTCATTATTCAATAAAATATATTGTTCACTAGATATCTGTGT
The DNA here is from genome assembly GCA_000966675.3 of Picea glauca. NCBI lineage: Eukaryota > Viridiplantae > Streptophyta > Pinopsida > Pinales > Pinaceae > Picea > Picea glauca. The sequence goes on along the minus strand of JZKD02S0502987.1, from coordinate 8,881 downwards.
TATTCTTCATATCTCCATGTTTATTATATTCAATCTGTTAATCAGTTCGTTCCACTCCTAAATATGACTCAGTAATAGACCATGAGTACTTTTGAGGGGTGGAATTTTTGGCATTTTGAATAGATTCCCATTTGAGCCCTCTTTTGCTAGACTTCAGACCCAGTTCATTAATTATTTTTAACATAGTCAGATGCAACAAGATAATATGGGTCACATATGACAAGGGCTACATGTGATAAAGGTTGCAAAAGACAAAGTCTATGGTAAGTAGCAATGGAAGGGGATGGGGGAAAGGTTTTATGCTTGAGATAGAGATAGGGGATTCAAGGCCCAAGAATAATTCTCTTAGCTCATAGCTATAACCACTCTAACATTCCAAGATTCAATTAGTTGTATATAAAAAGCTTGAGTAATAAAACTAGAAAGGGTTGAAAAAATTAGCAAAGAGTATAACACCGTTAAATTTCCCAAAAAATTTAGAGTCTAACCACGAGAATTGAACTTGGAGTAGAGACCATTACCACCCTTACACCCTAATGCCTCTTTGTTTTCCATTGACCTTGTGCTCTTGCACTTGGAGAAGGCTAAAAAAAGACAAACCCCTGTTTCTTCCATGATGATGCACGATGCAATCATTCTAACAAAATTATGCTAGGAGTTATAGGAGAGCTGACCCTCGTTATGTGCCTCCTCTATAACATTTTACTCTACATGTTCCTACATGCAAAGTGAACTCCTCAAAACACATGGGTGTCCTTTTTTCAACGTGTCACACCCCATCGTGATATATATATATATATATATATATATATATATATATATATATATATATATATATATATATATGTGGAAATGCTATATCATAACTTAACACTTAAGGTTCAATCCTCCTTTATACTGAACATTTGGTTAGTTAAACTATCAAGCAATTTAGTAAAGTTTTTCTTATTTAATTGAAAATTTAAGTTTATATGAAAATATATGAAAATCAAAATGTTATTAATAATATTTATTAGAATATTATGATTAATTTTGATCAAAATTATTAATTTAATTTTTGAAAAAAAAAATAATAATTAAAATATAATAATAAAAAACCTTTAAATGAAAAATTGGCTTTTAAGAATCAACATATCATAATTAATCACCTTGCCAAGGTCTTTAAAAAACAAAAAAAACTTTTTCATCTTTTGTTTAATTGATTTTCAAAATATTTTGGCCAATATGTTTTTAAGTAATTTATGGAATACACTTAAAATAATCACCTTGCCAAGGTCCTAAAAAACAAACAAAAAAAAACTTTTTCATCTTTTGTTTAGTTGATTTTCAAAATATTTTGGCCATTATTCTTTTAAGTAATTTATGGAATACACACAAAAAAAAAAAAAACATACTTCTTGAGTTTCATATTAACATAAGTAAGTTATATTAAAAGGGTTATTATTAAAATGAAATGTAATACTAGTGAGTGGTTTATGGATAATATTTTTAATATTAGTGTTAAAGGTTTACATTCTCTTACTCTTTCTGACATATATAATGAAAAACTTAAGTGATGTTTAGAAGGGGAGAGATGCATCGTTAGTAACATGGCTCTACTCATTGTCATTTTTCATTCTTCTCTTATATGTTGATGATATGGTTTAAGTAAATTATATTACAAATGTTATTGTTAAAATGAAATGTAATACCAGTGAGTGGTTTATGGATAATATTTTTAATATTGGTGTTAAAGGTTCACATTCCCTCACCCTTTTTGGCATATATAATGAAAAACTTAAGCTATGTTTAGAAGGGGAGAGGTGCATCGTTAGTAACATGGCTCTAATCATTGTCATTCTTCTCTTATATGTTGATGATATTGTTTTTATAGAAAAAAATATTAACAATCTTAAATCAAAGTTCTTTGTTGCTACTATTTACATGGAAACATAGAGTTAGAAATAAAATAATAGAAATCTAATTAACCCCCTTTTCCACCCAAGGAAAACCAAAACCATTAATAATTAACTATATTACCCAATTTCTTTTTCTGATTAAGAAAATCAAGAAAGGACCTAAGGTTTATTTTTCCTCATAGGTGTGTGAAAGCCCTTCACCAGGTTTTGATCTAAGCTAACTCTAATCTACACTAGATGTACAACAAGCTACAATGGATTAGAGAAAAAAAGAGTTGAATAGTAAGTAAAAATTAGGGTTGGTGCTTTACCATATTAGAGTTTAAACTATTATAAATAGGTAAGGTTGACTTAAGAAAACTTATAGTTTGTACACACACCAAGAGCACTTAGGTAAGGGGAAATTATGATGAAGTAAGCACCTCAAAAGTGTTCTATAATGGATCAGGCATATTTAGGCATTGAAATGAGGCTCCTCAACTAATCAACACCCCAAATTATGCACAAGGTTTGAGACATATCTCAATATTGTTACAATATAAGGATCTAGTGTCGAAATTAGTGTTTCCTAACAATGTAATTTTTTGTTTGTTTGTTTTGCTGATGTAAATTATGATGCATTTGGGTGAATCAAAATTTTTATCATGTGAGCATCATAATGTGTCATGATTTGCATCAAAACTATTAATGCTAAATTAAAATGTGTAACATTTTCATTGACATAATTACTTTGCATCACCAAGGTTTAGATAAAGTTTTTAACGCATTGAGAGCATTTATACAATTTATCGTTTGTGTCTCTATAATCCCCTTTAGTTTATAATGTGCATTACCTTTATGTAAATTATGTTGTGTTTGAGTCATATGAATATTTATAGCATCACATTTGTATCTCTAAGGTTCCCTTTACATTGGAATGTGTTTTTTGTGTTCCAAATAAATCTAAGTTAAATCACCATTAAATCCATAAGAGGGATAACATTGGTCAAATCATACATTATGTACAAATTAAATTGAAAAAGAAATATAAATAAGTTTGTATATGGATGTAAAGAAAGTGTCATATTCATCAATTTTTTTAAGAAATTATTTTAAAAAGTGAAGCTTGATCATAATGGACATGGTCTCTAAAAACACAACAATGACAAAAACTAAAAACCAAAACATACACGCAAAAACATAAAACAATATCTTGAGCTGCATGTTTTTTTAACCATGGACTGGGGAAAATCAAAGAGTTAGGGGAATGAGGAGGAGATATAGAGTAAGAAGGGAAAGATAAAGAAGAAGAAAAATAAAAAGAAGAGGAAAAAGTAGAGGAAGAGGGAGAAAAAGAGGAAGAAGAAAGAAGACAAAGAGGAGAATGATCTTAGATCAAAGGGATATCATTCCCTTCGACATATATAATAAATGTTTTCAACTCCAAGGATAAAAAATGTCTATGATGGAGAGATTTGGAGCTCAATGAGGACTACAAAGAGACTTGGAATTCCTACATAAACAACTTAAGGAAATTCAATATTTTTATCAATGAAGAGGAGGATGAACTCCTGTGGTCTGTAAACCCCATGGGTGGATATGTGCTGAGAGTTGGATATAAAATGATAGCTATGGAAGGCTTTGACTAGCCTTTCATCTAGTGGTGGAAACCACTTTGGAAATACAAATGCCCAACAAATTCCAAAATATTTACGTGGATCCTTTTAAATAACAGAGCATTAACTTGGGATATACTTCAAAAATGAAGTTACCAAGGCCCTGGAAGATGTTGCTTATGTGAATCAAATTTGGAAACAAATTATCACCTCATCCTCTTTTGTTCCTTCACTCAAAAAGTATGGAGGGAAGTTGAAGGTATTATAGGATTCCAAATGGTAAGGGGACACAATTGAAGAAGCTTTATATATATGGCACAAAGACAAGGACACCAAATATTTCAAGGCCCTGCCATTATCCTTGTCCTAGGGAATTTGGCTAGCGAGAAACACAAAAAATTTCAAGAATAAGGTCACTTTTCCATTTCATTGTGCCTCCCAAAGAATCATTATATTAAGTTCCTTCCCTCATTTTTATACCACCCCTCAATGAGTACATATCTCTGTCACAAATATCAACACCCAAATCCCTTCGGCTTTCTTCGATGGAGCATCACCCAAATCTTGTCTGGAGTAGTACAAGCATCAATATGAAACAATAGGTCAGGGAAATTGACATGCAAATAAAACCGTAGACATCATCCATGCGTTTTTGATATCTGAATTTATCGATTTTTGATGTTGGTTCAACCTCTGTAGCCATTATTATTCAATATGAATCTCTACTTCTAAGAAGATGTATAATATTTAGCTTCCACTCCAAATAATTGTGTGGCATGAGAAGAATTGTTGGCATACATTCCATTCTTTCTAACTGCATATTTCTTCTGAATATGTAGATAAGTGTCTAAGCGCCTTTATCCTAGAAACCTATGGGGCATGATACCATGTGAAGTTTCAGTGAAACCCGCATAGAGAACCTAGCTAGAGAAATTCACACAAAGTTGGAAAAAGAAACAGAGAGAGAGAAGCAAGAACGAGAGAAACAATAAATGAATTGTATTAACCGAATGGTAAAATGAGTAATAAATACATGAGATACCCTACATAGCTAAGTAAATGCGCCATAGAAGTGATCTAGAGAGATCCGGACACTCACTGACAGAAAATGGAGTTATTTGTCACATAGTCCTAGTTAACTATCCATGTAATCATCGGTTAAATGAGTCATAGGTGTGGTGGTGAGAGAAACACATGAAATCACAAGATATGCACCTCTTGGCCACATGCATTTGATATGCACTCTCTTGGTGAGAAAACTGAGGTGAACATGTAACTGCTAGTGGTAAAACTGACATTGACATGCATGAGCTTCCTCCACTAGTCTAACCGAGTCAAAATTGAAGAGGGAAAGTTCCCTATTTGATAGGAGGCACCCTATTTTGTAGAGAATATTATCATCTCTTGATACCACCCTCAACATTAGACTAGAAAACTTAGGAAAAAAATTACTAGGTGAGTGTGTAATATCTCCAACAAAAAATTCGTCAGGACTAAAAATATTTGATAAAACTTGTCATTAAGTTTGATACTATAGAGAAATCATTAAGTACATGAAAAATACTTAATAATTACAATTAGTAGTGAATTATAAATGTTAATATTAACCTATCAAACACAATTTGTACTTAGTCCAATGAATAAAATGACTATGATCATACTTAGCAATTTCTTATACTCATTAATACTATTAAGCTATTATTATTATCATTATTATAAGAAATTGTTCAAATTTGTCTGTTTCTTGACCCTAGAGATCGATAATCCCATGTCCATGATTTCCTAACATGCATCTTAGTGGCGAGTCATAGATTTATCATTATGTGGCTTTCTTGGGGGATCGTGAGGGCCCTTGAGAAAAATAGTGAAATCCCTCTTGGATTTCATCACCCTCGCCATAACTTGCTATCATTTCTCATTCTTACCTTCACATGGTTTGTGCCACCAGTGGATTTCATCACCCTTGACATATAGTCATTTGGAAGATCCCTTTCAACTCTTATGGATTTATTGTTCTTTCTTAGAATGTCTTAGGGGCATGCCTTCATTTTTTGTCCACAATTAATTATAGTACTTTGAATTAATAAACAAAGAACCTATGARCTAACACGTCTATGCATTAGTGACAATTAAGAWTTTTCACTTGGTTCTTGTTCATATTTGAAYTKGGCAATAATGTAATTTGAATAAATTTTGTGGGAGTTAAAAACATTTGATAAAATTCTCTATTAAATTCTATAAATAAACATCATTAATTTAGTGAAAAATAATAAATAGTTATAATTAAGAATTAATTATGATTTTCTCTATTAATCAAAATAACACAAGTATAATTAGTATAAGGAACACAACTCACTAGAATTACAATTTGTAATTACTATAATTCTTAATATTACTATTTAATAATGATAATAATAATAATAATAATAATCTTGATTATTATTACTACTATTACTAAAATAATATTAATTATTATTATGATAAAATTTATAAAAACACTACATTTTGAGTTAATACAATCTTATGGGCTAATTATCCTTTGATACGTTACATATATTGGATTTCCAAGTTAGTAATTAAATCTAACTACAAGTTGGAGGTGGCACAAGTGGAGGGGAGTCTTTATGGTCACAGAAGAACTAAAATAATTTCTTATGGCTGGGGTCTAGGTAATCTATCAAACAATTTGGTTGAAGCATACACTCTCTTATGTGGTCTATCTCTATCCAAGGAGGCCAATATTAGATCTTTCTCAGTCTTTGGGGACTCAATGATCATCATTAAATCAATGATTGGAAAATCCTCTCCGAAAGGATCAAAATTAAAAAAACATCGTCTCTAGAATAAAACAAGAAATTAGATCTTTTATTAGAGTCTCCTTCTTCCATATTAGAGGGACTTGAATGAGGAGGCAAATCAATGGGCCGAACTAGTGACTAGTTTATCCTTCGCACCTTGGTTAAAAATGGGGTACAAGACTTTATCATTATCCCCTAAATTATAGCTTAGGTGGGTATCAAGAGCATTAAATTTTGACATGAATCAAAAATTAACCTTGAGTTGGGAAAGCTTTGGGATGGACAACCCGAGGACACATAATTCCCTCCCCTTCATGTGAAGACAACCTTGGTTTGTGGCAATTGAAATATTCTTTGTGTTTTACTACATTCGTGGTGGGATAATGACAAGGAAAAGGATTGGACAATGGTGTATTTCAGGTTGGTTCATCCACACTTGGTAATCTCGTAAGTCTCATGGTTATCTTTGACCTGTTTATTGGTCTATTTCTTATTTGGATTGGTTTCTTCCTTTCAAAAACCTCTTGTGTGAGCAAGGAGTTGAGTATTTTAAGCCTCCTTTTTCGTATTTAGCATTATGTTCAATCTCTCTTTCTCTTAGTCAAAATAATTTGAATATTTTGAGGAATTAGGGTGGTGGAATTTGTTGTAAGGACCAACATTTCAGTTTGGGGAACCTTTGAAATATTCAACAATAAATTTGGGAGCTAGTTCTTTTTGGTATATGATAATTCCTATATGCAGTATGCTATTGCGAAACTAGGTTGGACATAATTTTGAACCCATGCATACTCATGTTGAAGTTGTTTCTGGTTGTTTACAAGCTCGTTGTTTTAGTGTGATCGCAGATACAAATTGGAGTTTTTTGGGCTCATTTTCCATTGTAAAAGTCTGGTGCTTTGAATTTGGGTATAGCATCATGATTTTCTTTTGGTCCCAGGCTACTCAAGAAGAGACTAAACCTTTTGATTATTCCATTGGAGTTCCATTATTGTATTTTAGTAATTCAAATAATGCGTATGCTCTTTATTCTATTCATGTTAGCAGAGGGTTTGGTTTTCTCCATCAGTATCCTTTCCAGGTTTATTCAATATGAATAATGGAGATGTATAGGAGCTTTGTAGATCCATGCATCACCTTTAGGGATCTCATTCAAGATAATCAAAGTGTTATAATTTCAGTTTTCTCCAAAGTTACAAAAATTGAGCATGCTTGCATCAACCAAAATGCTAATTCCATGAGCATTCTAGTGCAACAGAAGCAACGAATAGATTCTCTTGAAGCATAGTGCAATAGGTTGTGAAATATTACACTCACTTAGTGTATGGATTCATTATCAATGTCTCGCAATAATAGGGACAAAGAACTCATTCGAGGCTAAGCCAAAGGAGGAAGAGACAACCCATAAGTTGAGAGACCCTATGAAAATTGAAGGACAAAGCTCCCCTCAATCTAATGAGGAACAAGAAGATGAGGGTAGTGCTCCTTTTTACCATTAATTTTATGCATTTCAGATTTATATTTATTTTAGGAGTCTATGTGAAATAGGCCACATGTAGGCCAACCCAAAATGTCTATTTTGGAGTATGCTAGAAGCTCTTTGATGTAGTCACAGAAAAATATCTTATTTTGTTGAAGGCAATAGGAATTATACCTATGTAACTTGTTGAATGCTTTGGATACAACCCTTTTAAATTAATACAAATTATGTTATGGTTTTAAAAAAAAATCTAACTACATGTCTAAATGATCACTTTACTCTTTTATCTCATTTTGGACTTATATTATGCTTCCTTCCGAGTTTTCTTTCACTTCTCCACTTGTGCATGTTGGGTTGTTTGTTTAAGGTGGGAAGCAAGTCATGAGGTCTAAATCCATATAATGGGTAGGAAAATTATTTAAATAAGTAAGGCATTGTAGGAGTATGAAACTTAGTTTCATTTGGTTCACAAAATCATTACAAAAGATGATATTGTCGTGGGTCTAACTATTTGTTTCTACCTGTGATTTTGGGTGTTGGTGAGGGAGGGTGATATTTATAGTTTAGAGTCCATTCAATATGTAAAGAGTTTATGCAATTAGATTCTACCGATTGAAGGATAGATTCTCTGCAAATAATTTCTATCCAATAGAATTATGCACACATATACAGTGTTTGCAATGCAATTATGATGTTAAAATTAAAATTATGATGTTGATTTATTTGTTATATGCAATTGTGACAAAACCACCACTAAATTTGATGTGGCATGATACAAATCACTTACACATCTCATGGAGAATGAGTGCAGACAAGTGGGGGACACTCGGGCTCTTTGACTCCCATAGTTTTCATGTGCTCAACTAGTTGATTTAAGTGCCTCCTAATCTAAAATATGGAAGACTCACTTTAAATCCCTAAAGAAGTGGTGGATTTTGTTTCCAAGTTCCAGCATAACCCCAAGAAGGGGGGATTTTATTTGGATGAGATTCCAAACTATTATAGAAGAATCTCCAAGGATAATGATATTTTCTTGGGACCTTATGATGAAAACTATCTCTCTCTCTCTCTCTCTCTCTCTCTCTCTCTCTCTCTCTCTCTCTATATATA
>JZKD02S0502965.1:0-16920 GCA_000966675.3 Picea glauca | reverse complement strand
ACACTCGACCACCGACCTTTGAACTCGCGATGCCGCGAGTTACGATGCTCCGATAAGTAAAGAGAGGGGATCGCGAGAACAGTTCTGTGGGTGCAGATTTCCCGATAGGGAAATAGAAGAACGATTTGAGTTATTCGGGCCGTGTGAAGAGAAGATCCTGTGCTACCGAGGGACTTTTGACCTGCGGGTTGAGGGAGTCGACATCAATAATGGTATGATTTTTGATATATTTTCAGGTAATACTATTCTATATGGATAGTACATTTCATTCCATTTCTGGTGGTATGTGGAATGTCACATAACTCCTCATGGTTTGAGATTTATGGCCTTACGAAGTTGGAGGACCCTCATATGTCATCTAGAAGCCCCAAAAGGTCAAAGTAGTCAAAGTAGTTTAAGAGTTTTTAAAAAGTAAATAATAAAGTGAAGTGATGAGTGTACTATAATTCAAAGTGAATAAAAACTGAATTATTTCACTAATAAATTTAATGGAGAAATTAGAAGTGGGTTAACCCTAAAATAAGGAAAGTGGGCAAAGTGACCTAGAAGATGTTTTTAAGGAAGCTACTTGGAGAGTATAAATAAGACGCAAGGCTCTCTCATTTAAGAAAAACTTGAGAATATTGAATACCTATAGGTATATGAGGTAAAAAAAGGACATCTAAGCCTATTTTTTTAGGGAAGGTGAAGAAAAGAAGGCCGAAATTCAAGGAAGGATAAATTATTTTGATGATGTTTTCTAAGGTATGTTATTTACAGGTCATCTCACCTTTTTAGAAATAAGTTTTTTTTCTAGAACAATTCATACTGTGCAATTTATATGACATTGAGGAAACATATCCAAGTATCTGTGGTAAACAATTCATCTTGTGGGTTGTTGTATTTTGGGATTTACACTCCGTGGAAAATAGGGTTTGTGGGTAGTCCCGAAACTAGTCTAAAACAGGTGGTTCGGGTAAAAACGTCATAACTTATTCATAACAGATCCAAATTATGTAAGACAAAATTTGTTCATTAGAGCACATTTTTTAGTATGTTTTGTAAGATTTTTAGATCAATTCAATAAATATTACGTGTGGGGCATGCTCTACAATGTTGCTCTCTAGAATAAGACATAATTCAGCAAGGTATGCCATTCTTCCTATAACTCATTTTTTGAGATGTTCCAAGTAGTGAAACCTGGAGGAATTGCATAAAACACATTGAAGAACATTATATATCAATTTCAGATCTTTATTCATTACAGGTACAAATTTATGATTATTTCAAGTTAGGGTTGTTGACTAATCCAAAAATAGGCATGTGAGACTAAAGAAAAGTTTGATGAAAATGCTAGTCTCTTATTGTTAAAGTTAAGGAAGGATTGCATGAATGCAATCATATACACCAGGTCTATTACAGAGTTACAAATCATATTTTGATGATGAAATTGATGAGGGCATTTGGTTGAGGTACATGTCAGGTACATGGTTTAGACAAGTAGTTGATGATTTAGCACATACATGAGGTGTATAGTTGATGATGTTGGTACATATTGATGAGTCATAGTTGATAAGTACTTGATACATGATTGGTACATACTTGGTACATGGTTGGAGGAACTTGTTAGTAGTTTATGGATGATGTAACATACTTGTATTATTCAAAGCACATATTGATCTTGGTGATGATTATGAGTTGTTGTGTTATACTCAGTTGATGCACATCTTTGAGAGTTGTCTTGGTGATGGATATTGGTTAGTAGATCTGATTTGGTTGATAAAATTGATGAGACAGGTTGTTTTGATAGGTTGTTTGGACAAGTTGTTGTGATAGTTTATTTGTACAGGTTTGGTGCATGGTTGATGCACTTGTTCATGGTACACGTTGAGGTACATGTTGGTGCATGGTTGATGCACTTTTTTATGGTACAGGTTGGTTGGTATAGGTTGGTGCATGGTTGATTCACTTGTTTATGGTACATGTTGATTACAGGTTGAGGTACAGATTGATACATGGTTCATGTTATTGGTATAGGTTGTTTGGTAAATGTTGATTGGTACAGGTTTAGAGCAATATATCTCACAGTGATAGTGTGACAATGGTTCCATCATTCTACTTATATGTCAGGGAGGTTAGATGGGGAAAGTACAGGTGGTTTTATCCACCTTCCAGTTGTATCTGGAGAACATAGGGGGTTGTATCCTCCTTCTGGTTGTAGCTAGATAATTGGGGAGTTGGAGCTTCCCTCGGGTTGTAGCCTGAGAAAATAGGGGTTTGGAGCCTCCTTCTAGTCATAGTGAGAAAAAAAAGGAAGTTGGAGCTTCCAATGAATGTAATTCTTCAAGACATATAAGAAAAATCATTCTGTGGTTTTCTCCCTCTTTGGGTTTCCATGTAAAACACTGGTGTACTGTGTATGTGTATGACTGTTCATTTTTTCATTGCTTATTTACTCTGCAGTTATTGGATGATAATGCTACATTGATATAAAATTTGTATTATATGGTTAAAAAGGATTACATTTCTCTATTATTGATTCACCCCCCCTCTCAGTAATCCAACAATTGGTATTAGAGCCAGGTTCCTTCAGGAAACAATTTAACCACTAGAAGGAGATCATGGATTATTCTGAGAATGGAGTACCAATGTTTAATGGTTAGAATGGTTTTAAGTATGAGATGTGGAGCAGAAGGATGGAAGTATTTTTATAGGCACAGGGACATTATAATTGGCTATCAATTGTTACAAGATATCATAGTTCAAAAAGGGCAAAGATTGCAACCAAGAAGGAATTGAAGAAGAATAACAAAATAGCAATGGAGTTCATCTGGGAAGGATTACCTAAACTGGTAAGAGAAAAGGTTGGTAAATTTTCATCAGCCAAATAACTTTGGGATAAGTTACATGAAATATATTCTTCACCCATCCCAGATTCAGAAAATTCCAAAGAAGATGCATATATATAACAAGAAGAAAGATGCTCATCATGTCAGACAGATTCAAAAGAGGAAGAGTATGATGAAGAAGAAATTGATTACAGAGAAAAAATGATCAGTGCAATTAAATATCTAAGGAAAGAAAGAGAATAAAACAAGTCATCCAAGAAATAATTGATGAAGCAAAAGAAAAGTGTTCAAGGTTCCGAAAAGGATCAACATGTCATCAATAATTTAAGAGCTCAACTAGAAGAGGCCAGAAGAATTGAAGAAACTCTAGAATATCAAAATAAATGTTTAGAAGCCAACATAGCAGCACAAAAGGAAGAAGAAGAAAAGAGAGAAAAGATAATGATGGACTATCTCAAGGAAAGAACCAATGACTTAAACCAACTTGAGGAAGAGTTTGGTCAAGAAGAGAAAAGAATGGAAGAAGAAATAATTACATTGAAAATCCAAATTGAAGAAGAAAAGAGAACATAAGAGGTCATGAAGTCTCAAATAATGAAGAAAGAAGAAGAGGTTGAGAATCTTGAAGAAGAAGTTGTCACACTAAGAGTCAAAATCGTCAATCTCAACAAGAATGTTGAAGAGACAAAAACATCCACATCAGTTGTAGAGAATGAAGAGAAGCACTCTATGTTGCTAGAAAAGAAGAATGAAGAAAATAGAAAGAGTTATGAAAAAGTACTCAAAGGAAGGAATCATGGTCAACAAGAATCTAAGAAAAATATTGAAGATACATCTTAAATAATACCATCTATGTTCAAGCGACAAAGAAGCTTCAATCATGATCATGATCAGTCAAGGAAAAAATTTAGAAGGACTACTCCACAAAGAAGATCATTCACTCCCAGTTCATACATCAATTCACATTCAAAATAAAGTAATGCTCAGAAACAACAATGACAAAAATCCCTATGAACTATGGAAAGGAAGCGCAGACAACAACCTCTACATCAAGGTAACTAAAGGTAATATTTTATTAATTGAAATTTATGTTGATGATATTGTTTTGGAAGTACTAATGATAGGTTAAGNGAGCAACCCCAAAGGGAGATACCCTTTTCCATTGATGTCAAAGGAGGAGAATGGACCCAAGTTTGTTTGATGTAAATATGACTCATTATTTTTTTGTCATAGTTGATAATAATTACAAATGGATGAACTCCAAGGTGGTCCCCTTATGGTGAAAGGCCTCAAGGGAAGACACTTTGTGGATTGAGTTATCCTAGAAGTATGGTTTGAGAACCTATGCTTATTTGTGGAACAATGAGATGAAGTTCAATGAATTTTTTAGTGAAACTATCCTATATGTATAGTTATTGTCATGCCATTTCTAGTGGTATGTGGAACTTCAAGTAACTCCTCATGGTTAGAGAGTTATTACCATGAGAAGTTGGAGAACCCAGGTTTGGGTAATGGACCCAAGTTTGTTTGATGGATAATGGTATGATTTTTGATATATTTTTAGGTAATACTATTCTATATGGATATTAAATTTCATTCTATTTCTGGTGGTATGTAGAACGTCACATAACTCCTCACGGTTTGAGAGTTATGGCCTTACAAAGTTGGAGGACCCTCATATGTCATCTAGAAGCCCCAAAAGGTTAAAGTAGTCANAGAGTTACAAATCATATTTTGATGATGAAATTGATGAGGGCATTTGGTTGAGGTACATGTCAGGTACATGGTTTAGACAAGTAGTTGATGATTTAGCACATACATGAGGTGTATAGTTGATGATGTTGGTACATATTGATGAGTCATAGTTGATAAGTACTTGATACATGATTGGTACATACTTGGTACATGGTTGGAGGAACTTGTTAGTAGTTTATGGATGATGTAACATACTTGTATTATTCAAAGCACATATTGATCTTGGTGATGATTATGAGTTGTTGTGTTATACTCAGTTGATGCACATCTTTGAGAGTTGTCTTGGTGATGGATATTGGTTAGTAGATCTGATTTGGTTGATAAAATTGATGAGACAGGTTGTTTTGATAGGTTGTTTGGACAAGTTGTTGTGATAGTTTATTTGTACAGGTTTGGTGCATGGTTGATGCACTTGTTCATGGTACACGTTGAGGTACATGTTGGTGCATGGTTGATGCACTTTTTTATGGTACAGGTTGGTTGGTATAGGTTGGTGCATGGTTGATTCACTTGTTTATGGTACATGTTGATTACAGGTTGAGGTACAGATTGATACATGGTTCATGTTATTGGTATAGGTTGTTTGGTAAATGTTGATTGGTACAGGTTTAGAGCAATATATCTCACAGTGATAGTGTGACAATGGTTCCATCATTCTACTTATATGTCAGGGAGGTTAGATGGGGAAAGTACAGGTGGTTTTATCCACCTTCCAGTTGTATCTGGAGAACATAGGGGGTTGTATCCTCCTTCTGGTTGTAGCTAGATAATTGGGGAGTTGGAGCTTCCCTCGGGTTGTAGCCTGAGAAAATAGGGGTTTGGAGCCTCCTTCTAGTCATAGTGAGAAAAAAAAGGAAGTTGGAGCTTCCAATGAATGTAATTCTTCAAGACATATAAGAAAAATCATTCTGTGGTTTTCTCCCTCTTTGGGTTTCCATGTAAAACACTGGTGTACTGTGTATGTGTATGACTGTTCATTTTTTCATTGCTTATTTACTCTGCAGTTATTGGATGATAATGCTACATTGATATAAAATTTGTATTATATGGTTAAAAAGGATTACATTTCTCTATTATTGATTCACCCCCCCTCTCAGTAATCCAACAATTGGTATTAGAGCCAGGTTCCTTCAGGAAACAATTTAACCACTAGAAGGAGATCATGGATTATTCTGAGAATGGAGTACCAATGTTTAATGGTTAGAATGGTTTTAAGTATGAGATGTGGAGCAGAAGGATGGAAGTATTTTTATAGGCACAGGGACATTATAATTGGCTATCAATTGTTACAAGATATCATAGTTCAAAAAGGGCAAAGATTGCAACCAAGAAGGAATTGAAGAAGAATAACAAAATAGCAATGGAGTTCATCTGGGAAGGATTACCTAAACTGGTAAGAGAAAAGGTTGGTAAATTTTCATCAGCCAAATAACTTTGGGATAAGTTACATGAAATATATTCTTCACCCATCCCAGATTCAGAAAATTCCAAAGAAGATGCATATATATAACAAGAAGAAAGATGCTCATCATGTCAGACAGATTCAAAAGAGGAAGAGTATGATGAAGAAGAAATTGATTACAGAGAAAAAATGATCAGTGCAATTAAATATCTAAGGAAAGAAAGAGAATAAAACAAGTCATCCAAGAAATAATTGATGAAGCAAAAGAAAAGTGTTCAAGGTTCCGAAAAGGATCAACATGTCATCAATAATTTAAGAGCTCAACTAGAAGAGGCCAGAAGAATTGAAGAAACTCTAGAATATCAAAATAAATGTTTAGAAGCCAACATAGCAGCACAAAAGGAAGAAGAAGAAAAGAGAGAAAAGATAATGATGGACTATCTCAAGGAAAGAACCAATGACTTAAACCAACTTGAGGAAGAGTTTGGTCAAGAAGAGAAAAGAATGGAAGAAGAAATAATTACATTGAAAATCCAAATTGAAGAAGAAAAGAGAACATAAGAGGTCATGAAGTCTCAAATAATGAAGAAAGAAGAAGAGGTTGAGAATCTTGAAGAAGAAGTTGTCACACTAAGAGTCAAAATCGTCAATCTCAACAAGAATGTTGAAGAGACAAAAACATCCACATCAGTTGTAGAGAATGAAGAGAAGCACTCTATGTTGCTAGAAAAGAAGAATGAAGAAAATAGAAAGAGTTATGAAAAAGTACTCAAAGGAAGGAATCATGGTCAACAAGAATCTAAGAAAAATATTGAAGATACATCTTAAATAATACCATCTATGTTCAAGCGACAAAGAAGCTTCAATCATGATCATGATCAGTCAAGGAAAAAATTTAGAAGGACTACTCCACAAAGAAGATCATTCACTCCCAGTTCATACATCAATTCACATTCAAAATAAAGTAATGCTCAGAAACAACAATGACAAAAATCCCTATGAACTATGGAAAGGAAGCGCAGACAACAACCTCTACATCAAGGTAACTAAAGGTAATATTTTATTAATTGAAATTTATGTTGATGATATTGTTTTGGAAGTACTAATGATAGGTTAAGCCAAAATTTGCAAAGGATATGCATAATGAATTTGAAATATCATTACTTGGAGGACTATCCTTGTTCTTGGGTCTTCATATATGTTAAAGAAACCAAGGAATTTTTATTTCTTGAACTAAGTATATCAAAGAAATTCTAAAGACGTTCGGAATGGAAGATTGCAAACCAGTTACCACTCCTATGCAAACCAGTTGCAAGTTGAGAAAAGATGATGATTCAAAGTATACAAACCAGAGGAAATACATGTCAATGATTGGTAGCTTACTATATGTGACAACATCCAGACCAGATGCAATGCAGGAAGTTGCACAAGTGGCACAATTTCAAGGAACACCAAAGGAATCACATGTATTAGTAGTGAAGAGGATTTTTAGATATCTCAAAGGAACATAGATTTTGGATTATGGTATCCAAAAGGAAAGGATATATCACTTATTGCCTACACAGATGTAGATTGGGCAGGTTTTATTGATGAACGACGAAGCACTAGTGGATCAACATTCTACTTGGGTGAGTTTTTAGTATCATGGCTAAGAAAGAAACAATCATTAGTATATTTATATACAGTCGAGGAATATTATATTGCAGCAGCATCATGTTGTACACATGCTCTTTGGATGAAACAAACTCTGACAGATATACAGGTTGAGTATGATGAGCCCATTCCAATCTATTGTGATAATACAAGCGCCATCGGTATCTCAAAAACCTGGTGATGAACTCCAAGACGAAGCACATTCCAATCAAGTATCACTTTCTACGGGAGTAGGTTGCAGAAAATAATATCAAAGTTGAGGATGTGGGAACAAAAGAACAAGTGGAAGACATATTTACAAAACCACTTCCATGGGAAGCCTTTGAATATCTTCATCAGAGACTTGGAGTTATTTCTACTCCAAAATGAACAATTTTGAATGATTATCTTATATTTCTTATATGTACATGAGGAAGCGCCATAAACAGGACAAAGGGGGAGATATTTATCATATGAAAAAGATAAATTCTTGGAGAGAGAGAATAAAGGCATGTTTCCAAGCGGAGCGATTGTCACAAGGGAAGAATGAATGATATGACTTCAGAGTGATACCCTTTATCAAAGGGGGAGATATTATTCATATGAAGGGAAAGAGAGTATTCATAGGATTATAAACACAAAGAAAAATCAAAGGCACGTAGACAGGGGGAGCAACCCCAAGGAGAATTCAGTCAGGGGGAGCAACCCCAAAGGGAGATACCCTTTTCCATTGATGTCAAAGGGGGAGAATGGACCCAAGTTTGTTTGATGTAAATATGACTCATTATTTTCTTGTCATAGTTGATAATAAGTACAAATGGATGAACTCCAAAGTGGTCCCCTTATGGTGAAAGGCCTCAAGAGAAGACACTTTGTGGATTGAGTTATCCTAGAAGTATGGTTTGAGAACCTATGATTATTTGTGGAACAATGAGATGAAGTTCAGTGAATTTTTCAGTGAAACTATCCTATATGTATAGTTCTTGTCATGCCATTTCCAGTGGTATGTGGAACTTCAAGTAACTCCTCACGGTTAGAGAGTTATTACCATGAGAAGTTGGAGAACCCAGGTTTGGGTAATGGACCCAAGTTTGTTTGATGGATAATGGTATGAGTTTTGATATATTTTTAAGTAATACTATTCTATATGGATATTAAATTTAATTCTATTTCTGGTGGTATGTAGAACATCACATAACTCCTCACGGTTTGAGAGTTATGGCCTTACAAAGTTGGAGGACCCTCATATGTCATCTAGAAGCCCCAAAAGGTTAAAGTAGTCAAAGTGGTTTAAGAGTTTTTAAANAGAGTTACAAATCATATTTTGATGATGAAATTGATGAGGGCATTTGGTTGAGGTACATGTCAGGTACATGGTTTAGACAAGTAGTTGATGATTTAGCACATACATGAGGTGTATAGTTGATGATGTTGGTACATATTGATGAGTCATAGTTGATAAGTACTTGATACATGATTGGTACATACTTGGTACATGGTTGGAGGAACTTGTTAGTAGTTTATGGATGATGTAACATACTTGTATTATTCAAAGCACATATTGATCTTGGTGATGATTATGAGTTGTTGTGTTATACTCAGTTGATGCACATCTTTGAGAGTTGTCTTGGTGATGGATATTGGTTAGTAGATCTGATTTGGTTGATAAAATTGATGAGACAGGTTGTTTTGATAGGTTGTTTGGACAAGTTGTTGTGATAGTTTATTTGTACAGGTTTGGTGCATGGTTGATGCACTTGTTCATGGTACACGTTGAGGTACATGTTGGTGCATGGTTGATGCACTTTTTTATGGTACAGGTTGGTTGGTATAGGTTGGTGCATGGTTGATTCACTTGTTTATGGTACATGTTGATTACAGGTTGAGGTACAGATTGATACATGGTTCATGTTATTGGTATAGGTTGTTTGGTAAATGTTGATTGGTACAGGTTTAGAGCAATATATCTCACAGTGATAGTGTGACAATGGTTCCATCATTCTACTTATATGTCAGGGAGGTTAGATGGGGAAAGTACAGGTGGTTTTATCCACCTTCCAGTTGTATCTGGAGAACATAGGGGGTTGTATCCTCCTTCTGGTTGTAGCTAGATAATTGGGGAGTTGGAGCTTCCCTCGGGTTGTAGCCTGAGAAAATAGGGGTTTGGAGCCTCCTTCTAGTCATAGTGAGAAAAAAAAGGAAGTTGGAGCTTCCAATGAATGTAATTCTTCAAGACATATAAGAAAAATCATTCTGTGGTTTTCTCCCTCTTTGGGTTTCCATGTAAAACACTGGTGTACTGTGTATGTGTATGACTGTTCATTTTTTCATTGCTTATTTACTCTGCAGTTATTGGATGATAATGCTACATTGATATAAAATTTGTATTATATGGTTAAAAAGGATTACATTTCTCTATTATTGATTCACCCCCCCTCTCAGTAATCCAACAATTGGTATTAGAGCCAGGTTCCTTCAGGAAACAATTTAACCACTAGAAGGAGATCATGGATTATTCTGAGAATGGAGTACCAATGTTTAATGGTTAGAATGGTTTTAAGTATGAGATGTGGAGCAGAAGGATGGAAGTATTTTTATAGGCACAGGGACATTATAATTGGCTATCAATTGTTACAAGATATCATAGTTCAAAAAGGGCAAAGATTGCAACCAAGAAGGAATTGAAGAAGAATAACAAAATAGCAATGGAGTTCATCTGGGAAGGATTACCTAAACTGGTAAGAGAAAAGGTTGGTAAATTTTCATCAGCCAAATAACTTTGGGATAAGTTACATGAAATATATTCTTCACCCATCCCAGATTCAGAAAATTCCAAAGAAGATGCATATATATAACAAGAAGAAAGATGCTCATCATGTCAGACAGATTCAAAAGAGGAAGAGTATGATGAAGAAGAAATTGATTACAGAGAAAAAATGATCAGTGCAATTAAATATCTAAGGAAAGAAAGAGAATAAAACAAGTCATCCAAGAAATAATTGATGAAGCAAAAGAAAAGTGTTCAAGGTTCCGAAAAGGATCAACATGTCATCAATAATTTAAGAGCTCAACTAGAAGAGGCCAGAAGAATTGAAGAAACTCTAGAATATCAAAATAAATGTTTAGAAGCCAACATAGCAGCACAAAAGGAAGAAGAAGAAAAGAGAGAAAAGATAATGATGGACTATCTCAAGGAAAGAACCAATGACTTAAACCAACTTGAGGAAGAGTTTGGTCAAGAAGAGAAAAGAATGGAAGAAGAAATAATTACATTGAAAATCCAAATTGAAGAAGAAAAGAGAACATAAGAGGTCATGAAGTCTCAAATAATGAAGAAAGAAGAAGAGGTTGAGAATCTTGAAGAAGAAGTTGTCACACTAAGAGTCAAAATCGTCAATCTCAACAAGAATGTTGAAGAGACAAAAACATCCACATCAGTTGTAGAGAATGAAGAGAAGCACTCTATGTTGCTAGAAAAGAAGAATGAAGAAAATAGAAAGAGTTATGAAAAAGTACTCAAAGGAAGGAATCATGGTCAACAAGAATCTAAGAAAAATATTGAAGATACATCTTAAATAATACCATCTATGTTCAAGCGACAAAGAAGCTTCAATCATGATCATGATCAGTCAAGGAAAAAATTTAGAAGGACTACTCCACAAAGAAGATCATTCACTCCCAGTTCATACATCAATTCACATTCAAAATAAAGTAATGCTCAGAAACAACAATGACAAAAATCCCTATGAACTATGGAAAGGAAGCGCAGACAACAACCTCTACATCAAGGTAACTAAAGGTAATATTTTATTAATTGAAATTTATGTTGATGATATTGTTTTGGAAGTACTAATGATAGGTTAAGACAAAATTTGCAAAGGATACGCAGAATGAATTTGAAATGTCATTACTTGGAGGACTATCCTTGTTCTTGGGTCTTCATATATGTTAAAGAAACCAAGGAATTTTTATTTCTTGAACTAAGTATATCAAAGAAATTCTAAAGAGGTTCGGAATGGAAGATTGCAAACCAGTTACCACTCCTATGCAAACCAGTTGCAAGTGGAGAAAAGATGATGATTCAAAGTCTACAAACCAGAGGAAATACATGTCAATGATTGGTAGCTTACTATATGTGACAACATCCAGACCAGATGCAATGAAGGAAGTTGCACAAGTGGCACAATTTCAAGGAACACCAAAGGAATCACATGTATTAGTAGTGAAGAGGATTTTTAGATATCTCAAAGGAACATAAGAGTTTGGATTATGGTATCCAAAAGGAAAGGATATATCACTTATTGCCTACACAGATGTAGATTGGGTAGGTTTTATTGATGAACGACGAAGCACTAGTGAGTCGACATTCTACTTGGGTGAGTTTTTAGTATCATGGCTAAGAAAGAAACAATCATTAGTATATTTATATACAGTCGAGGAATATTATATTGCAGCAGCATCCTGTTGTACACATGCTCTTTGGATGAAACAAACTCTGACAGATATACAGGTTGAGTATGATGAGCCCATTCCAATCTATTGTGATAATACAAGCGCCATCAGTATCTCAAAAACCTGGTGATGAACTCCAAGACGAAGCACATTCCAATCAAGTATCACTTTCTACGGGAGTAGGTTGCAGAAAAGAATATCAAAGTTGAGGATGTGGGAACAAAAGAACAAGTGGCAGACATATTTACAAAACCACTTCCATGGGAATCCTTTGAATATCTTCATCAGAGACTTGGAGTTATTTCTACTCCAAAATGAATAATTTTGAATGATTATCTTATATTTCTTATATGTACATGAGGAAGCGCCATAAACAGGACAAAGGGGGAGATATTTATCATATGAAAAAGATAAATTCTTGGAGAGAGAGAATAAAGGCATGTTTCCAAGCGGAGCGATTGTCACAAGGGAAGAATGAATGATATGACTTCAGAGTGATACCCTTTATCAAAGGGGGAGATATTATTCATATGAAGGGAAAGAGAGTATTCATAGGATTATAAACACAAAGAAAAATCAAAGGCACGTAGACAGGGGGAGCAACCCCAAGGAGAATTCAGTCAGGGGGAGCAACCCCAAAGGGAGATACCCTTTTCCATTGATGTCAAAGGGGGAGAATGGACCCAAGTTTGTTTGATGTAAATATGACTCATTATTTTCTTGTCATAGTTGATAATAAGTACAAATGGATGAACTCCAAAGTGGTCCCCTTATGGTGAAAGGCCTCAAGAGAAGACACTTTGTGGATTGAGTTATCCTAGAAGTATGGTTTGAGAACCTATGATTATTTGTGGAACAATGAGATGAAGTTCAGTGAATTTTTCAGTGAAACTATCCTATATGTATAGTTCTTGTCATGCCATTTCCAGTGGTATGTGGAACTTCAAGTAACTCCTCACGGTTAGAGAGTTATTACCATGAGAAGTTGGAGAACCCAGGTTTGGGTAATGGACCCAAGTTTGTTTGATGGATAATGGTATGAGTTTTGATATATTTTTAAGTAATACTATTCTATATGGATATTAAATTTAATTCTATTTCTGGTGGTATGTAGAACATCACATAACTCCTCACGGTTTGAGAGTTATGGCCTTACAAAGTTGGAGGACCCTCATATGTCATCTAGAAGCCCCAAAAGGTTAAAGTAGTCAAAGTGGTTTAAGAGTTTTTAAANTTGGAGAGTATAAATAAGAGGCAAGGCTCTCTCATTTAAGAAAAACTTAGGAATATTGAATAAGTATAGGTGTCTGAGGTAACCAAAGGACATATAATCCAAATTTGTAAGGGAAAGTGAAGAAAAGAAGGTCGGAATTCAAAGAAGGATAAATTATTTTGGTGATGCTTTCTAAGGTATGCTATTTACAGGTCATCTCACCATTTTCGAAATAACTTTTTTTCTAAAATGATTCATATCGTGAAATTTCTATGACATTGAAGAAAGTTATCCAAGTATCCATGTTAAAAAATTCAGCCTATGGGTCGTTGTATTTTTGGAGTTACACTCCATGGAAAATAGGGTTTGTGGCTAGTCTTGAAGCTAGTCTAGAACAAGTGTTTCGGGTAAAAACATCATAACTTCTTTATAACAGATCCAAATTACATAAGACCAAATGTTTTGGTTATAGTACATTTGGTAGTATGTTGTGTAACATTTTCATATCGATTCAATAAACATTCCATGTAGGGCACGCTCTACAAGGTTGCTCTCTAGAATAAGCTAGAATTCAACAAGGTATGCCATTCTGGCTATAAATCCTTTTATGAGAGGTTCCAAGTAGTGAAACTTGGAGGAATTTCATAAACCACACTGAAGAACATTGTGTATCGATTTCATATCTTTATTCATTACAGGTACAAAGTTAGGGTTGTTGACTAATCCAAAACTAGGCATGTGAGACTAAAGAAAGGTTTGATGAAAATGCCAGTCTCTTGTTGTTAAAGTTAAGGAAGGTTTGCAAAAATGTGATCATATACACCAGGTCTATTACAGAGTTACAAATCAGATTTTGATGATGAATTGATGAGGTCATTTTCTTGAGGTACATGTCGGGTACATGGTTGAGACAAGTAGTTGATGAATTGGCACATACATGAAGTGTATAGTTGATGATGTTGGTACATATTGATGAGTCATAATTGATAAGTAGTTGATACATGATTGATACATACTTGGTACATGGTTGGAGGCACTTGTGAGTAGTATTGTTGACACATGGCTTATGGATGATGTAGCATACTTGTATTATTAGAAGCACATATTGATCTTAGTGATGATTATGAGTTGTTTTGTTATACTTGGTTGATGCACATATTTGAGAGTTGTCTTGGTGATGGATTTGGGTGAGTAGATATGATTTGATTGATAAAATTGATGAGACAAGTTGTTGTGATAGGTTGTTTGGAAAAGTTGTTGTGACAAGTTATTTGTACAGTTTTGGTGCATGGTTGATGCACTTTTTCATGGTACAGGTTGAGGTACATGTTGGTGCATGGTTGATGCACTTGTTTATGGTACAGGTTGGTGCATCATTGATGCACTTGTTTATGGTACATGTTGATTACAGGTTGAAGTACATATTGATGCATGGTTGATGCATGGTTCATGTTATTGGTACAGGTTGATTGGTACAAGTTTAGAGCAGTATATATCACAGTGACAGTGTGACAATGGTTCCATCATTATACTTATACGTCAGGGCGGTTGGATGGGGCAAGGACAGGTGGTTTTATCCACCTTCTGGTTGTAGCCGAAGAACAAAGGGGGTTGTAGCCTCATTCTAGTTGTAGCCAGATAATTGGGGAGTTGGAGCTTCCCTCGGGTTGTAGCCTGAGAAAATAGGGGGTTGGATCCTCCTTCTAGTCGTAGCTAGAAAACAAAGGAATTTGGTGCTTCCACTGAATGTAATTCTTCAAGACATATACAAAAAATAATTCAATGGTTTTCTCTCGCTTTGGGTTTCCACGTAAAACATTGGTGTACTANTTGGAGAGTATAAATAAGAGGCAAGGCTCTCTCATTTAAGAAAAACTTAGGAATATTGAATAAGTATAGGTGTCTGAGGTAACCAAAGGACATATAATCCAAATTTGTAAGGGAAGGTGAAGAAAAGAAGGTCAGAATTCAAGGAAGGATAAATTATTTTGATGATGCTTTCTAAGGTATGTTATTTACAGGTCATCTCACCATTTTCGAAATAACTTTTTTTCTAAAATGATTCATATCGTGAAATTTCTATGAAATTGAGGAAAGATATCCAAGTATCCATGTTAAAAAATTCAGCTTATGGGTCGTTGTATTTTTGGAGTTACACTCCATGGAAAATAGGGTTTGTGGCTAGTCTTGAAGCTAGTCTAGAACAGGTGTTTCGGGTAAAAACATCATAACTTCTTTATAACAGATCCAAATTCCGTAAGACCAAATGTTTTGGTTATAGTACATTTGGTAGTATGTTGTGTAACATTTTCATATCGATTCAATAAATATTCCATGTAGGGCACACTCTACAAGGTTGCTCTCTAGAATAAGCTAGAATTCAACAAGGTATGCCATTCTTGCTATAAATCCTTTTATGAGAGGTTCCAAGTAGTGAAACTTGGAGGAATTTCATAAACCACATTGAAGAACATTGTGTATCGATTTCATATCTTTATTCATTATAGGTACAAA
This sequence comes from Picea glauca, assembly GCA_000966675.3. Classification (NCBI taxonomy): domain Eukaryota; kingdom Viridiplantae; phylum Streptophyta; class Pinopsida; order Pinales; family Pinaceae; genus Picea; species Picea glauca. The sequence continues at coordinate 1,124 of JZKD02S0502965.1, read as the reverse complement.
GTTAGGGTTGTTCACTAATCCAAAACTAGGCATGTGAGACTAAAGAAAGGTTTGATGAAAATGCTAGTCTCTTGTTGTTAAAGTTAAGGAAGGTTTGCAAAAATGTGATCATATACACCAGGTCTATTATAGAGTTACAAATCAGATTTTGATGATGAATTGATGAGGGCATTTTCTTGAGGTACATGTCGGGTACATGTTTGAGACAAGTAGTTGATGAATTGGCACATACATGAAGTGTATAGTTGATGATGTTGGTACTTATTGATGAGTCATAATTGATAAGTAGTTGATACATGATTGATACATACTTGGTACATGGTTGGAGGCACTTGTGAGTAGTACTGTTGACACATGGCTTATGGATGATGTAGCATACTTGTATTATTAGAAGCACATATTGATCTTAGTGATGATTATGAGTTGTTTTGTTATACTTGGTTGATGCACATATTTGAGAGTTGTCTTGGTGATGGATTTGGGTGAGTAGATATGATTTGATTGATAAAATTGATGAGACAAGTTGTTGTGATAGGTTGTTTGGAAAAGTTGTTGTGACAAGTTATTTGTACAGTTTTGGTGCATGGTTGATGCACTTTTTCATGGTACAGGTTGAGGTACATGTTGGTGCATGGTTGATGCACTTGTTTATGGTACAGGTTGGTGCATCATTGATGCACTTGTTTATGGTACATGTTGATTACAGGTTGAAGTACATATTGATGCATGGTTGATGCATGGTTCATGTTATTGGTACAGGTTGATTGGTACAAGTTTAGAGCAGTATATATCACAGTGACAGTGTGACAATGGTTCCATCATTATACTTATACGTCAGGGCGGTTGGATGGGGCAAGGACAGGTGGTTTTATCCACCTTCTGGTTGTAGCCGAAGAACAAAGGGGGTTGTAGCCTCATTCTAGTTGTAGCCAGATAATTGGGGAGTTGGAGCTTCCCTCGGGTTGTAGCCTGAGAAAATAGGGGGTTGGATCCTCCTTCTAGTCGTAGCTAGAAAACAAAGGAATTTGGTGCTTCCACTGAATGTAATTCTTCAAGACATATACAAAAAATAATTCAATGGTTTTCTCTCGCTTTGGGTTTCCACGTAAAACATTGGTGTACTA
>JZKD02S0502964.1:281224-291607 GCA_000966675.3 Picea glauca | reverse complement strand
CAATGGAATTATAAAATGTGTACTTTTCAAGAAAGAAAGAAAATGATTTTAACGTCCACGAGGCTAACAATAGCCTATGGGACAGACTGCCTCACACCTTGAAGCACCAAGGAAACACCAAGAAAGCATGGGACTGGTTTCATATTACCAGTCACCATTATTTTTACAGTCGAATGATCAAGGTAAGATATCAGCACTAACCACAGATGTAAAGCATATAACACTAAATTAACACTAAACTGATCTTAGGGTCATGTATCCTTAGGGTGGGAATTTAATTCCTAGCTCTGGATTCAGTTGTGCAAAGTCGTTGTGCATAACCAATGATGACAAGGGGTAAAATACATGGTGTAAGTATTATTCGAGATATGCTCAGGGAGTAAAAACGTTTTGCAATGACGATGGTAGATTTGCGAATGAATCCACACCTTTTTACCAATATACACAACCCGTGCGACTGTAGCATTGCTGTACTAAGTTCAAGTGCGCAGTTCAGACTCAGAATTTAAGCACAATTGCAGGATGCATAAATTGTATCTCACTTGTACCAATCTAGCCAACGAGTGGACCAGTGCTGGGGAAATTCTGTGAGCAAGGTAATATACGCTCAGATGAGTAACCAGTCCACGAATTAAAGCTCCAACACTGGCTCTGTGTATACACCTTCCACACAAATATTTTCTGTGTATACACCTTCCACGCAGGGCTCGACATCTAGTTTGCAAGGTAGTGGTTGGGAACATGAGCTCGTAGAACATAGCTCATTCCTTCCAACATTACTTAATTGCTAAATATCCACTTAAATTAAAAATTAAAAATAAAAATTTCAATGCAGGTCAAGGCAACGACCAAGCTAACTTGCATCAGACGGGGTGAATCTAAAGGTATGGGATCAATAATTTTAGCGATCCCAAGGAAATGTCAGATAACAACAAGAAACAATAAATCGAGAGTTGACAATGGAAGGAGAGCTAACACCATTTTTGATATACTCAGTTGTGGATTTAAGTGACATCAAGCTCCAATAATTCTTTATTTGCACAGAAAATTTGTCAAGAAATTTCCAATTCAATTTTAGATTACATCACAGATATAAATGAACCCTATTACTCTATTACAAAATTAAAATTTATAACATTTGATCTCAAATCATAATATATCAGAACCAACGAGGATGGATTGGATGATTCTCTTCATCAACAAAAGTTTCCTCCTTCCTTCTCCCACTTGTCAATCGTTGAGACTTCACCGATACCTCCCAACCAATGCTAGGGGTACTCTTCTTCCCCCGAGCCGCAAGGGGTCCACACATACACACAACCAGAAATCCTCTAGCTCATAGCTTGCCTCGCAAGGTAGAGCCACCACTCTCTCCCAAGCTGGGTATCCCAACTCTCACAAGTAAAACCAGTTAAAAATTTTGCAGCATAACTTTGCCCATAACCAGTCTGATCCATTTCTCATCTTAGCCATTTGTTTTATAGAATTTCCCCATAACTCATCCCCACTTGCACAATTAATTCATTTTTTTAATTTAAATAATTTAGAATTATTTTCCCCTTACACTTGTCACCCTTACCCCAATTTGCACAAGTAAATCCACATTTTAATTCAATAAAATTCAATTTCCCTCACCCTTCCTAAAAGCACTCCTTAAATCACTCCTAGTTGTCTATTTATTCCCCTTATTTCCAATTAATAAATGATGCCTTTCTAAAACTGATTGAGTTAAAATAGGATTCTTCTCTAGTTAGACTAGTGTTAATTAGACTCTAGATACCTTTCTATGTGCATACATTCTTTTATGCTTTATTCCTTTCTTATCTTAAATTCCAATTAGGAATTTTCGGCACACTAGTGTATTGTATTAATTCCTTAAAATTATTTCATCTTTCTTATTTTCTTGAATTGGCTTGCCTCTTTCCTATGTTATTTCATTTGTATTTTAGTTTTAGTATTTTCACCAAACCTAGACTTAGGCTTAAATTTTAAATAGGCTTAGACTTCCAAATGGGGATTTAAAATTAATAATTTCAATCCTTATTTAATTAATTAAATCCGGCAATGCTTAAATATTATACAAGGTTTTATTATTCGCTCAAGGTTTTCTAGGCCACGTAGATTCATTGACACAAGTTTTATTTCCGCGACGTGCCCTTCAAGATGCACTTCGTGCTCCAAGGGTGCCACACTTCATGCTCTAAGGGTGCCACTCGCCTTTGACTGGTTTTGGTAGTTTTCCAACCCCTGGAGTCAGCACTCCATTCGGGTGACCTTGTGAGAGACTAAGGGCTTAGAAGGAATACAGACACTGCCTTATTGCACGCCCCTAAGAAATCTTCGCGAGCGTCTGTCTCAGTCTGCCCTCACGGCATTGTGGACCCCTCAAACTAGGTAATCACTAACCTACAATTCGAGCCATGACGAGAGTGCTAGTAGGCTGTGACAGGGACTCTGTCACACCTCTTCCTCAATATCTAGTCTATGTGCATGGCCCCTTTACTCCTTACGTGAGTCATATTAGCAAGCAATCGCCAGTCTTCATCCATCAATGAAACACTGTCAACGATCCATATATAAAATCATACTATAAATGATCATATGCCACATATGCGTAAATGAAATACTCAAACCAATACAATCCATTCCCTAAATCAAACTGGAGTCCAATGAGGTCCATTGATTCCCTCGACATCCACAATCCGTCAAATGTCCTGCACACTCAGGGAAAATCGTTAATATCATATGTCAACATGCATTTATCAAATAACATAAAATCATAATCCATCAACATTATCATAAGAATCCATAAGCAGAACAGATAACCATATACTATAACCATATCACTTGCATGCAAGTGTCCTCAAAGAATAAGTCAATAACATGTGCTCGCAAGAGCAGGATGTTACACTTGTTGTATTCACGATAAGCATTGTTAATAATTTCTTCTCGACATTTGTAGATTGTTATTATTGCTCTACCTATATATGTTCAATATGTTGATACCCACTTGGTTTCTTAGGTCTAGAAATCCAATATTGTTCTAATGAAGCTATGACCTGAAAAATATTGTCTTGTTTACTTTAAAATTATTGAAATAAGATATACTAGGAAAATTGTTAGTTAGTATTTGGAACGTGCTATTGTTATTCTCCTTGTATTCATGTAATATGTGCAATGCTTTCTGTGCAATGGATTTTGTGGATGAAGGTTTAGTTGTGGAAGAAACTTTGTGTTTTGTAGTCCTCTCATCTTATTATTTCAAATTATACTTGTATTTAAGGTAAACCTTGTTTAGTATATATGAAATACATCATTTGGAATGCGGATTACAAAAAGACAAAAATAAAAATGAGAACTTTTGTTTTTCTTATGGCTAGTTTAAATTCAAATTTATAGTTCTCTAGTAGGTTGTTGACAATAGTTTCTCCACTGTATTTTTTTTTCCCATTTGTGTTGGAAAGTTGGTTTTCATTGATGTAAACCTTTGAAGAATTCCGGTAGTCCCGATAGTGTGGTTTTGGTACCTGGAGTTGAATGAAGAATATGGATAGAAAGGATAGTGTGAACGCAGGAAAGACCCTCATAGATGGATAATACTAATCATTCTATTTTTGGTGATATGTGGAATTCCACGTGGTTCCTCACAGTTAGGGAGATATGGCCATGTAAAGTTGGAAGCCCTGAAGAGTGGACAAGAAGCCCCTAGTTTTTTATAAGTCTTGGTTAAAGGGGTAAAACTGTTGTAACAAGAAAACCCTAGAAGCCCTAAAATAAGGAGAGGAGTTACCTAACACAAGTATATAAGCACATCAAGGAGTCATTCATAAGTACACTCACACACTTATTTCATTGCTTATCTTTCTTGTGATCTAGTGATTTTTTGCTAAGGTTGTAGCATCTTTTTCTGAAGTAGCAAAGAAGGGTCAATGACGAAAATATCGAAGTTACAAAAAAACCCTAGTTTCTAAGGTATATGCGAGTTGTAGGCATGTGAGGGAGCATATGTACGCGGTATGCTTGTACATGGTTGAGGGTTATTCATGTTGTATGGTGATATATGCATGATGGACATGCATAGGGTATTTGATATGTTTCATTGATGACATGGTACATATTTGCATATGGTTGATGGTATGGTATATGAAACAGGTTGTACATGGTTGATGCTCTAGCTCATGATTCACTACTCATTGTTGATGTATCTTTTGGTTCATGATTGATGCATGAGATAGTATGTATGTTGGTATACACTTGATGCATGATATGGTACAAGTTTAGTTGGTTGATGATCAGATACATGTTAATGAGACATTGACAGTGACAACGACAGAGTTTTGACAGTGACAAAGTTTGTGGCAATGACAGTGTCAGAGTCCATGACAATTGGTCTACATTTACATTTCAGGGCGATAGGATGAGGCAAGGAAAGGTGGTTGTAGCCACCTTCCGGTTGTAGCCGGAGAACCTAGGGGGTTGTATCCTCCTTCTGGTTGGAGCCAGAGAATCAGGGAGTTGTATCTTCCTTCAGGTTGGAGCCTGAGAATAGTGAGTTGGAGCGTCCTTCTAGTTGTAGCTAGAGAATCAGAAGTTGGTGCTTCCAATGAATTTATTCTTTTGATATATAAGAAAAACATTTTGTGGTTTTCTCCCGTTTGAGTTTCCACGTAAATTCTAGTTTACTGTGTATCTATTGTGATGTGATGTTGTTTATGATTATACTGCTGATGATATATTGGATGATTACACAGATGTTGAGTTGGATTAGGTACGTGACTATATATTTTAATTTGTATGAATTATTCTCTTAAAAGAATTTACTTATAATGTCATGGGTTGATTACATCTTTTTAAGTTTTATGCAGTGTTTTTATATCCTATGTTACATGTTGTTTAATTATTATGTGAAACCTGAAAATAGTTGCCAATACACTAAAGTACGTGGTAAACTAAAAATATCATTTACAAACACATAATTTTATTTACCTTCATTATTTTTTTTTTTTTGTAGTTTCTATGCATGAATCTTACTAGGACGTTGCTTTCAATTATTTTCTATTTTATAGATTGGGTATTGGGGATAAATTGAGAGTGATGTGAGGGGAAGGGAGGGATCATATGAGCTTCCACCTTCATGCAAGTTTTAAGTTTGCATCGGCCTTTCTTCATTTTTCTTTTAGGTTCTACATTAATGTATATACAATGTATGCGTGTCACAGTTGTGATGAAAAATCCCTCTTTTTCGTCGATTTCTTAATCAACACCATAAAAATATTCCCTTGCAGTACTAGATAAAGGGACATGTGTATTGTCAAACCAAACATAAATTGTACTTGGACTAGACATGGGCAACAATGACCTGTGAATGGGGCCAGCGTGCAAAGTTTTTCAAACTGTTTCTATATGCACTGAAATTTGACATGGATAGACTATTTGCATGCCTTAACGATATGGGAGTGTTTATGGACTCAAATTTGAGTCACACGCCCACTTTTTTCCATCATCAATTCATCATGTAAACCATAAACCCTATTTTTCTTTCAAAGTACACAAATTGGTTGACGCAAGTTTTAATTTTGCATCATCATTTCTTCATTTTTCTTTCAGGTTCTACATTAATGTATGTAACGAACCTTCCGTTTCGTACAACAACAACCTCTTACGACAAGTACAATTTTTTTTTTGTGTGTGCGCGTGTGTACAAGGGTAATAAATACATTCGACTCTGCGTCGCCACCCAACGACGAACATGATGCATACAACGATGAACACAACATAACGACCTAAGATGCACATCAAGTAACTACAAGCAAGGAACGACAATCAACCGATAATAAATAAGACTGACTACCTGCCGATCCTACCTTGCAATGGTTAGGACCTCCAGGACACATAAGCAATGCTCAAGCCCAGGTTCCCATCAATTTTAACCATTTAAGGTCTCAGGGCTGGCGACTGTTCTGAGGAAAATGGAGGTGTCTACATCCCGCCCGACACAAGCAGACCAAGCAATAAAATGTTTACAACCAAGTACAACAATAATTAATGAACAACCATGACCTCTACGGAAGGCGCAAGTCTGAAGGACTCCGACAACAACCAACCATTATTAAGACAAGGCATTGTCTACGACTCAATTAGCATTAAATACAGATCCGTTACTCCATTTAATTTCCATTAGTTGACGAGTTACCAAATCCACCCTTAAAAATGATGCAGGAGCATCCACAACTCATCAAGCGAGCCCGCGCATGGAGCAGGAAAATACAGCTGGGCAGTGCCAACACATATGTTTTGAAACACTTTGAAACTGTTGCACAAGACATTAATGAGCTGATGTAATGAAGCGCACTTATATTGTATTATAGATAGGAAGGCATTTAATGGTTTTAATGCTGTAGATAGAAATTTATTGTAGATTTGATAGTTTCAGATTTTGAGAGGGCAAACGGAATATAGGCACCCTCCTTTGTGTATTGTATTATCATCATTCATTCATACAGGAGCAAGAGGTGAAAAAAAAACAAGCAGAGGACTTGTGCAGAACACCCATGTACAGATTGAATTAATAGAAAATAGTCTTTGATTCAATTCCATGGCTGTGATTATTCTCTGTGTGTTGTTGATATTATGCTGTTGCATATTTGCTTCTTGTTATGCCTTTGTTCTATATGTTGTATATGTGATTTCATGGTAAATGTGAAGTCTGAGAGAGGAGAATGAGTTTCAATTGTTTCTCTGTCTGAGCCAGGAGATTCCTGCATAGAGTGCAGTTGAATTCCTCCGCATAGAGTGCGTTGAGGGGCATCAACAGTTAAACCTTCATTCTCGTTCACCCAGAAGCTGAAGTGGGTTATCAGAGCCATGCAGGAGAAGTGCAGGTCGAACCTGAAGTTTCAGCCGTTAGTCTGAGAAAAAGAAAGGCGTGGGACTACTGTCGCAGTGAGTGCACAGAGTCCGGAAGAACTCAACACTTCGAGAGTTGTTGAAGTTCGAACGAGAGCAGCGGGTGCAGAGTCTCTGGAGGAGTAAGAGGGACCAAGCTCAGAAGGGATAGTTCCGTTGTGAATGTCCTAGGAACAGACCCAGGTGGGATTCGAACCGGGAGAAGCTTTCAAGTGGGAGAGATCTCCAAAGGAAAGAGTCAACGGACAGGATTCGCGTGGAGAAATCGCGAAGTCCCGCAGACCGTTAGATCTGGGAGAAGTAGCGAGGGAATTAACCCTCGAGCGTAGGAAAGAACCCATAGCCATTGCTTATCGACATATCGGGGTTTGCAAGCATGAGAGTTTTGAACTCATTGAAATCGCGATTGCCGATTTCCCGAATCAACGTGAGCCGTTGATTTCGACAAGACAGGTGGCACGTGATCCCATCATATCGGGGTTCGGCGTTCGGAGTGTCGACATCAAAGAAGCCTTGCATTGTGGATTTGCGATCCGTGAAATCCCGAAGGTGAGGTGGCAGCATGGGACCACGGGGTTTTAGTGGAGTACAGGTGGAGCTGTGCTGGAGCTCGAAGGCGGAGGGCCCAAGTCCACACGTGTGTCGGAAATCGGCACATCGGGTATCGGGGTTTGCCAGTCCAAGTTGTTGACATCGTGGATAGCGATTTCCCGATAGGGAAATCCCCGACGGAAGCGGAAAACATTGACCGTTGACCATTGGAACTCGGGGTTCGAAGTTTCGATCTGCACGAGATTGTGAACGAGTTTCGCGACACCGCGAAACCCGATTTCCCGATACGCGAAGGGGAGATCGCCGAAGGAGTGCTGTGGGTGGAGGAAACTCCCGAGAGGGGTTTGGAAGAGCTTTGACTCTTCGGGCCTGTGAGACGAAGAAGGTCCTGGTGAGAGCAGGGTGGAACCGTGAGGGTTGCAAGACTTGCGTAAAAAAATAATGTAAATTCAATTAATTGCAATTCCCCATTTACTAAATCATAATAACTGATTGTACTTAGTTCAAAGACATTACATTTTATATGTTAACAAATTCAACAAAATTTCAACAACATTACCATAAAATGATAACAACATTACATTTTTTTTTTACAATAACTTTGCAGATAAAATATCAATCACATTACATCTTGTATGTTACCAATACAATAAAATTTCAATAACATTACCATAAAACAATAACAACATCACATTTTATATTATAATAACTTTGCAAATAAAATAACAATAAAATTTCATTACATTAGCATTACACTTACCTATTAAAATAACAATATATCACAGTTACATATTTCATAAACATTATATTCAATGACATTACCTTTATGTATTACAATAATAATAAAAATCCTTTTAAATTCATCCTATATTAAATTAGCCATGGAAATTATATTAATTAAGAGAGGAAGGTAAATGTTGTTGAACCAATCTAATTTAACACATAAAAGAGCATGTCTACCATCACCATCTAAAATTAACATTTAACGCATTAATTGGGGCAAGTCTGAAGGGATTAACAATGAATATGAATAATCATAGGTTAACCATATCATGGCATCAGAAATTAATAATCTTAGTAAGTCTGAATAGCTTAACAATAATTATGGAATAATTATAAATTATAAATTATAAATTGACCACATCGTGGCATCAGAAATCTGTTACCCCTGCAGACATTATAAATTGAAATTATAAATCAAAAATTATAATTTGACTACATCGTGGCAATAGAAATCGGTTACCCCTGCAGACATTAAGCACGAAGAACTAAATCATTGTTGTCCACCTGTCAGGCTCAACACTGTCCAAGGGATGGGAAAAGGCGATGGCTCGCAGCCAAAGGCAAATCGCTGGCTGAGACGAGGGAAGGTTATTGTTGAGGAAAAAATATTAATGGAAACGCTACAAAGGGGGTAAAACTCATGCCAGAAAACTTCACCCACCTCCAGTGAAGATTCGCTGTAATTAAAGTTTCTGTTTGGAATTCACCATAAAAAGGGGATGGAATTAGATTCTCTGCCTTGGGAAATGATGCCACCTGAAGGTAGATGGTCAGACGATGTCTACTGCACTCTGGAAAAAGGGGGAGGGCGCACCAAACCAATTACAATACTTTTCACAACCCGGGCACCGAGATAAAAGATCATCCCCTAGGCACGCTGGACTGTACTGTAGGGTGTTGTAGTGGTTCTTGTAATAGCTATCAGCTGGAACGTCTCACCTAGGACGGGAGGCGCTTCATCCTAAATCAACTCAGAACTGTATTCAACTTGTTAACATGCCCCTCCAACGATAATCAAAGAGGTAATAGAATTTATGAAGTTTAAAAGCGAGGTGCAAACATAGGGTAAATAAAGGCCTCATCAAAGTTTTCTCTCTCCCAATCCCAACCATACTCTCTTACTGTAGATTCCAAAATTGTGTTTTAAAAGAAAAAGAAAATAATTAAAAAAAACAACGTAAATATTAACAATTTATTGATTTTTTATACCATCAATCAAATTCCAGTGAAATGATAATTAAACCATAGGCAATAAAAAAAACAAACTGTAAGACTGTAACTGAATTCCCGGTTAGTAGTTCTGTGTGGCAAGGTCTGCATAATTGTAAAATAAAATTTTAAAACGCAAGGAAGTAAATCTACGCTGCTTCATTTAAGGAATAGTTTTAAACAATAAAACGTCAGGCGTTACACCACCTCCATTCGGGAGCCATGGGTACACCACAAGGCACTAATCCACAAGGTTTAACAACCACACCCTTCATTGGGGTTTAACCCTCAATCGTGGAGAGCATCCAACCCAAGAAAAATAAACTCAACTAAAATTTACGGGGTATCACAGGGAGTCAATAAATTCATGTGCGCCGGTTTTTAACACTAATTCAGAACAACCATTGATTGAATCATTGACTGAAGACTGGCTAAACTATTATGTCAAGCATTGCAACACCGCCATTGATCTAAAAATGAAGAAGACTTGTATTCTTGAAAATATTTGCAAGTTAAATTTATGTGTTAAAAGCAAATGGATCAACTTTGCAACACAACTTTAAAAGGATTTACTCATTCAAGATGCATATAAATAACATCATAATCAATGAACAGAAAACACATAACACAACAAATGATAAAGGAGTTCACCCCTCTGTTGGGCTACATCTCCTGGTCCAACTTCCAATGGATCATTTGTATTATTTGCTCAAAGTGCTCAAAATGTGCTTTACAATGCTCAAAATTCCAAATAGACTGCTTCAATGGCTTTAGAATGTCCAAAAACCCCTAGATGGGCTTTTTTGGCACCTCGTTTAGCCAAAAAATGAAGTAGATAGGCTTCCTGGAAGTCTCCCCTTCAAGCTTGTTGTCTCTGCATCTACAAAATGCACCTCTCTTGGCTCAACCTAGCCCACACGCAATTTAAAGCGT
>JZKD02S0502964.1:227326-262043 GCA_000966675.3 Picea glauca | reverse complement strand
GGGGGTCTGACACATTTTTATTTAGGGAATATGTTTTGGTTTAATAATGGTACTTGTATCCCTCAAATAGTCCAAACATAACCTACAAGGGTCCTATGTGATGGCTCAAGGATTCGTCCAACACTATATCTTGAGAAGTTGTGTGGGTTGTAGTTGTTGTTCATAGAAGTTAAACCTAAGAATGTTCACTTAGGGAACAAGTACTCCCTTGTTTCCCTCCCTTGACCTTGGTTAGAACTTGAGACCCATTCTTGGTTCAAAACTAACTTATTCATGGTGCCCAAATTCCACTTTGAGGTGAATGATATGTTGCATAGGTCATATGGGGTGGTTTAACTACTTGTTTATGGTTCTTGAGCTTGGGAAGCAAGGTTTAGGGTTGAAGACTCTTGTTTCCTTTCATCAACTATAGTCATGAACCTAATACCCATCCATGATGATCAATAAGACCTCATAATGTCACCCATATTCAACTAGGATGCCAAAGACTCCTTAGAATGGACTCGTGTCATGATTTTTAGGTGTTGTCGATGGTGGTTGAGCTCGAGAAGGTTTCATTAGGGATTTAGGCCATTTTTTCCAACTTGCCATGTTTATGTCTCTACACACATTTTCAATGTATAAAACCTAATCATTATGCCTATATCCGTCTTAAAGGACAATTAAGTTATGTTATGTTGGTTTGAGGACTTGTTCAAGGCTCTTGATGACAACTTGTTCACCTATCCATGGTCTTGTGTGGTGACCCGAGGACTTGTTCATGGTGCTTGAGCTAGATATGATATGTTTGGGGCTTGACTTGTTGTTTCCCTCCCTTGACCATGCAGGTTAATGGATTGAGGCTTGTTTCCCTACCACAACCATGGTCAAGGCCACAAGACCCATATGTATATAGTATGCAAAACATATAAAATGTGATGGTCTAGGTGTTGTTCATGGCACATGAGCTTGAGAAGGTTCAATTATGGATTAAGTCCTTTACTCCCCCCTTAACCATTTTTAGGTGTTAAGACCCATTTCTAGGGAACAACACCTACTCATGGCACCTATATCCTACAATTTGGAGGCCTTCAAGGAAGCCTTACAAATGAGTGATGTGTTGGTTAAGGCCTCTCTACCCATACTTACTGCAAAAAACCTTCTAATGGTGTCCTTATCCAACTCTGATGATAAGGAACCCCTAGAGAGGAATTGTGTTGTGGTTTCTAGGTGTTGTTCATGATGAATGAGACTAAGAAGTGTCATTCAAGGCCCTCATATCCCTTGACATTGGTTAGACCTTAATAATAATTATTGGTTCATGTATGGGTTATTTTCCCATCTTTCCACCTAAGTTTCATAATTTTTATAGTGATAATTACTAAAATAAATTACCCCTTCATAAAAAATGAAAGAGTAAATATCTATTCTTAATACAATTTAAAAAAAAAATACTAAAATATTTTAATTCAAATAATTATTACTTATTTTTTTATATCAACTCTACTCAATATGCAAATGTAGAAATAACCTTCGATTTCACCCATACACTTTGAGGCTGAGACAGGGTTTGGTAAGGCAGATTTCTTATTTAAAGAGGGTTTTCTTTAAGATGAAAACATAATTCAATTTCACCCATACGGTTTGAGGCCGAGACAAGGTTTGGTAAGGTGAGATTTATTAATTAAGGTGGGTTTTCTTTAAGGTGGAAACATAATTCAAATCAGTTACCCTTCTTCAAGAAAACAAGCCCATCCGAGACCGAGTAGACCAAACAAGGAGACTCTAGTACCTATCTCTATGTGACCTATGCTACCCTTTGTTCTACCATATCCTTTTCTTAGTCAACTGAACCAACCTATGCCTTTGATTCTCCTGCTTACTCTAATTGAGGGAAAGGAGGTGCGAGAGTGCCAAGGGCCACCCATAAGTTTTGAGGAGATATGCTTTGGTAAGGCGAGCTTTCTTTAAGGCGAGACTTTCAAGGGAAAGGAGGTGCGCGAGGGACATTTGAGATCGAGGGAAAGGAGGGAAATATCAGACTGAGAAAGGAGGCTCGAGACTGTTGAGGGAAAGGAGGCGCGAGACTATGGGAAAAAATGGTGAGTATAACTTTTGCACACTCAAATTTTGCATGTATTTGATAATTAATAAAAGGGAGCCATGCTCAACCTAGGTTTTGGGCATATTTTTCACCACTATTCCATGGATCCAAGCCCAACTTCACCATTCCCCAAGTCACAATGTGTTATTTCTTCATCACCCTAAGCCTACATTCTTGCAATCGAGCATGAAATCTTAGCTAAATTCGATGACTCTCTGAAATGAAAAATTGAAGGCCATAATATCAAACCAAACTCTGCAATTAAGGGTCATGGAAAAAGATATGTAATTTTCCCTTAACATGGAAATTTCTTCTTCTCCTATATGCTCTTTCATGTAGTTTCAAGATCCATTCAGATCTGAAACTTTCCTCTTTCAATTATAAATAATTTAACCAAAAGCATATTATTATATTCTTTTTTAGTTTTGGTCCATTTTCCTTTAGTTATGAGAAACTGATAACAAACCCAATCCTCTCATTCTTGTTATGTTCAGGGATTACCTGCTTCATGTACCTTGAATATTTTTGCACATATAATAGTCTCATGGCCTCGAAACCATCATTCTATTCACTATGATATTTACCAACACTAAAGGGTTTGAATGGATATTATTTGATTTCATATTTATCATTATAAACTCAACCTCAAAATGATTTTTTTAATTGCCATTACTCATTATAAGTATGAGCATAGTTTGGCCTATATTACTCATTACAAGTATGAGCAAAATTTGGCCTATACAAAGCCTTTGAATTTCCCAACACTTGCAAGGTTTGAATCAAACGCCATTTCACCTCCTTGCATTGGATTTAAAATATTAAAAGAGCACCATACTCAAGCATAAGCAATCTATCATGGCTCGTTTGATTTTTTTTTTTAGTTCTTGTCTTACCTTATAAATGATAGCATAAGCTTTAGTTTCGGGTTATGTTTCCCATGTATGTCATATATTGATGATTGTTGTGGTTTTGGGAATTATGCTTCATTAGTTCAAACCCAAAACCCATATGAATTTGATCCCAAAACCCATATAAATTTGCTTCATTAAGAGTGTTTTACAATGAAAAACATTTTAAGAGTTGTGCCTAATTTCACATGCTTACTATTAATCACTTACACAAAATTGGGCCTTGACTAGAACTTTTGCAAACACAATTTGCCTCATTTGTTAGCCAACATGTGTTCCCTCACTTTTTCACTCTTTCTATAACCAACTATAAAAGGATCATAAATCAATGCATTAAATATATGCACTATTTTTTCTTCAATCATAATCCAGTCAGTTTATGATTGCTTGAATATGTTGGGTCTATAAGGCTGATTGTAAATTGCATTTGCATTTATATTTGGTTTGTTAGATGAGTTTTTGGAGTTATGGCTCCCATGAACCCAAAAGGGGATATGAAAAAGGCCATAGATGTATGAAGGGGTGGGAGAAGGAAAATAATAATGTTTTATTTCCATTTTAATGCAGAATTAGATTAATTTTCCAAATTATACCAAATAGGCCATTTGTACTTGGGTGACCCAAATATCCAACCAACTCTAATTCCTTTTCCACCTAATTTGTAGCCTCACTTGAGCATATCCGAGATAAACCTTATTGTTCCACCCACTAATGATGGCTAGAATCCTAATATTACTCCATATTTCATTGGTAAAGATAGATGGGTAAACCCACACTGGGATATTGTTATCCCGAGAGCCCCTAAAATTGCACCCTTTGATTTGATTATACTAATTTGAAACCAACGTACCAAATATGTAGAGGTCCCCACTCTTGTACCAATTATTATTGATAAAGGAAACAATGGAAGAATATGCAAGTTCCATCTATGCCTCTTTAGGACCCCTAAAACGATCCTATGACATTCCCTGTTATTATGAAATCTGGTGATATCACTTCCATTGTTGATCATGTTGCTAGATGACCCCACCACATCCATTTTTCCTTCACCACTCAATTGTTAAAATATGATACGAGGATGACGATTTACTTTGAGGATATGCACTTAGAGATATATGTCCCTATGTATCTTTCTTTGACTACCCATTTCCCATTTCCCTTAAATAATTCTTGGCCATCCACAAGGTGAAGCCTCCATGATCCTTATGAGTATTTAAGATGTGTATGGTGGTCTCTATAATCATAAAAGTTTACAATGTTAGAAATGATGACATTTGATTCAATTTTGTATAGGTGTACTAAGTGAACTATGAGATTTGCATGGTATTTTTAAAATTTGGGTCATTTTGCTTCCATTTATCTGGATAATTAGCTCATAGTTTTTGTCATTAGCAGTGCACACATAGTAATCTATCAAGAAATTATTTCCTTTCTTAAAACCTCTTGCTCCTTCCCATAGCTAGTTTTCATCGAAGTTGAAATTCTTGCATTTCATTTTCCTCTTGCATGGTTTAAAGAGTCGAGTCGAAATCCCATCAGTTTCACGACCACTCCTTTAAGTAACAACAACCTAAAATCAAGCGCTAATTAAAATTTCTCTAGAAACTTTTCTAGGGCTCTTCAAACCCATCTTAGCTTAGGTGTAGAGATTTGGAATAGGATTGTGAGAATAAATTTCCAAATTTGCTAAACAAAATAAAGCCTTGAGTTAGGGAGTGAAATCCAGTTGCTATATCATTGACTTTGGGAAGCCATTCTAACACAAGGGTCAAGAACGAGGTTGCATTGGGGCCAACAGAGTAATCAACCTTGCTTTGTTGGTCTTGGTGTCGACTGTCGACTGTCCCCCCTCTTCTTTGGTATAGTAGGTGGTACCATAGAGGCCATAATCTTTTAGACTTCCTACACAAGTTGACAACATAGGGAAGGTGGTGTTGTGCTTGGGATTGACGTTGGCTAGAATCAATCAGACTCCTTGGAGGGTTGCCCAATGCTCGATGAGGTAAATTTCACCAGGGCGTTAGTTCGTTAAGCAGGTTGTCAACGTAACTTTCCCACCTGCCGAAACTCATCCCCTTCACACATCAATCCTACGATGTTGGATTCCATCACCAACTAGGATTTTTTGTGAGAAGGTTTGTTTGCATGATTGACTCCTAGATTAATTAGCGTGTGTTTTTTTTTCTCCTTAGTTGGCCTTAGGATTGCGTTTGTGTCTAATGGCATAAGTTCTGGGGTAATTCCTCATTTGATCAATACAAAATATGGATACCATTAAAATAAAATGGAATAAAGAGGTAACAAATAGCTCATACCTAACTTACGTCTTATAATTCTCCAACATTGTTCTTTACACTTAGTGCAACAAGCACCAAATGAAATGGTTTCACAAGTTCATGACTGACAAAGCTCCATCTAATGCAAATGAGCAATGTGATTGGAGAATTCAAAATATTATCATAAACCCACATATCACATATTTGTACATGCACCATAGATTCACAATCTTTCATGAAGAGGTACGAGAGAAATTCCTCCATACAAAATTGTCCACATCAGAATTGTCCATGTCCTTGATGAAAATATATAAAATTCCCTTGAAGATATTTTAGTCCTTGTCCTGCTTAAAAATGATTATCCCATTCTGGAAGTGGTCAAAGACTACTTTTATCCCCCCTCTATCTGGTAAATGCTACTTCTTATACTAGCATTGCCCTACAATAGGGAGTGTTGTGTCCCTTTTCTCGAAAATAAGTGAGGTTCCTCTTCTTTTTCTTTGGCATCCTTCATGGTTACTTCCCAAAGTAATGCCTTCTCTGGGGTTTTACCTCTATATGTTGGGTCCATTGAATTTAACATTATTTACATGGTAGGTTAAGTCACTTCTCATGATCCCTTTCCCCATCTCCACCATTCAGTATGCCTCCAAGGTGTTGAGCTAGAGTTCTCGCAAGGCCTTGATATATTGTGAGGTCATCACGTTTAACTCACTAAAACTCCCTCTTAGCTTGAAACTCACCTATCTTCTAAGAAAGAGGGTAGCACCTCCTCTTATATCAATAGTTGTTTCCCTTGATCTGACCCTCTCCCATCCTCTTCATCATATCCCCCTTTTAATGGAACATATATCTTTCCTTCTTCCTTTCAAGTGGTTGCTCCACTCACTATCCATGGCCCAATTGAACCTTGGGTCTCCCCATCAACCATCCCATTATCCATTAGATCCATGAGTATTGGTACATCTATGATGGTTCCTCAAACTTTACCTTGAAATTCTATCCTTGATTTATTCTAAACAAGCAAAGTAAATGTGTAGCAACAAAACTTGGCCCCTTCCAATCAAAACTTTCCAAACCTTAGCCAAGGAATGTTAATGTCCTACTCCAAAACATTCATCTCCATATGTAAACCAAGTATTCATGTCAACCTATACACAATCTAAAAACCAATCATTCATGTCAAACTCTACACAACCCATAAACCAAACATTCATGTAAACCTCTACACAACCCAAAAACCAAGCATACATCTAACATTCTCCCAACCTCTTGGACATGAATACATGCAACCTCAAAACTCTAATGTTTAGGGAAACTATAATCCAATCATGAACATGTTTAACATTCCACCCTCTTTCATCCATGGTATATGACCACGTACTCATCCAAGTATGGGAGGCGAAGGTGAGATACCACCCTCTGACAATAACACCCCCCCCCATGTTTCATACTCAAACAAAAAATTGAGCTCAAATGGAGGAAGTAGGGATAAAGACCTTCATGCATTATATAGAACTTCCTACACAAAAAATTTTAGACAATCCTTTCCCCTCAAATTGTAGTGACATGTATTCCTCCAAAATGTGAGTTGGTCAATAGTGATGATGTAGGCCTCATGCGAGTTGGTCAATAATGATGATGTAGGCCTCATGGGGGAATGTGTCACCAAAAAATGATAGAGATGATGACATGAATAACATGTATGTAGTCATGGTTGAGAAGGATGTTGTAGTCTAAGGTTGTTGTCAATTAGATGTTAACCAAAATTCCTTCATATTCAGATGGTCACCCATCAAATGATTATTCGTAGCTCATGAATTCCCTAATAGCGGGGTAGTCTAACATAAGGGGTAGTATAACACTATTGGATTTATTAAACTATTATATCTGCATGTGGCCATGTCTCGTGTATTTGTTATTACTAATTGTAATCATGGCTAGAGTCATATTATTTATACGTTTATTGTATTAAAAGGTGTGATTAAGGTTGACCTAGTCAAACTTGATATGTGGGATCAATAATTCTCTTGGGGTGCCAGTTCTTGTTTTGTGGGAACCAGATATGCAGAATGGAAATCTCTTTGTATTTTAAGATATAACGTGAAAATCCAAGCAAGACCTGGTGCCTTTTGCTTGGGCTATGGAGTCTAGGAAACAAATAGAACTTGAAAATCGATAAAGAAGATGTGAAAAAAACACCAAACAACAAGTGTTATCAGTCAAGGACATATCTGATATATATGTAATAACCATATGAAATTCTCAACAAAGACACAACAACAAATCCATAAAATTATTGCACCCACATAAGACATCAAAGATGAGATTAGAGTAAGAGATATAACCTTCTATTGAATGATCAACCCTTAAGCTATCTCCTTTATAAGGGGCACAAGCTATCTCAATTTATTTATTTTAAATAAATATATGTTTGTTGGGTCATATCAGGAGTACAAATTCTCTTTGATATCTCATCAAAAGTTGAAATTCTTACAGTAACTTCCTTGCATTATGAAGAGCATGAATAATAATTTTGTTAAGTGACAAAGTCCGAAGAACATTCATGCTTAACCACCTTATCAAGAACCCTACTGGCCTCCTCAATGTTTATTAATTCTTGCAAAGACCATCCATTAATGTAGTAAATGTTACAACATTATTATTGTAGCCCTTGGAAACCATCTTGTCCAAAACATTGTAAGCTTCCTCCCACCTACCTTCTTCACTACTTCAGTTTTTCTTCCTCCAATTACATGTGAACCAAATGATTTACAACACCCATCTCTTTTAATATTCTACCCAATATTAGACTGTCTATATAAACCCAAATGTCAACAATAATCATTGATCCAAGAAGTTAAAAATTCATTTTGACAAAAAGACATTGGTATTCTATAGCATTGGCACAATTTAATAGATAAACAAAATATCCTTTTCTTGAATATGCACTCTCTCTACAAAGATTAATTCTTTCTAGTATCACATGATTTTCATAACTTGAAAGAGAGAGAGAGAGACCTCCATTTTTTTTTTTTTTTTTTATAACTTGGGACTTGAAAAGAAGTCTAGTTTAGTAAATCAAGTTGAAGGCCTTCAAAATTTGTCGACGTTCTTGGTGATTGTTTACATATAATATCTATTGTTCATGAGGAATCTAATGTCTCACTTGTATTTAATTTTCGAGAGTTATTATTGTTGAATGCATCACCTTAACATGATCTTTAGTAAGATTGTCAAATCTTCATAGTCATCTCGTTCAACACCCATATGGTGTCTTAGAAAGTGAAACTCTTAGTGGAAACCGCAAGACAAATAAGTGGAACAATAATTCCACAGGTGAAAACAAGCTTTGCCTACCATTTGTTCAAACCATTGTAGCACATCTTTGCAAAATCCAACAATGGATATATATAGAAATGAAAAATAATCAAGTGCTAATGTTTGTTTGAAGGCCAGTGGATTTTGTTCTAATGCAAAAATGTTTAGTGTAGTCCTCAAAGGCCCACATAATATATGGCATGCATCCATATCAAGTAGAATTTTCTAACTAGATTATAACCATTGGTTGCACAAGTGGCCAAGGGGCCAATAATGGTTATTAGATTTCCATTGAATGGTACAAAGGGGGAAATCTTCCCACGTAATTGTTAATGTTATTATTGGACTTCCTTCAAAAGCATCAATTTGCAAATTGTCCTAGGAATTATTTTCGCTATACTCTAATGGAACCTTTATCTAAAAAAGTACTGGTGATTCCCCATTCTCCCTATTATTCAAAACCAACCTATAATTTTGGGCAGCCTTCAAAAGTTTAAACCGTTAAAGGGGAAAATTAAAATATAGCAGAAATGCCAAGTAATTTATAGCCTTAACTGCCCACCCTAATAACAAAAATAATACAAGGCTTAAAGAAATTGGATTATTTTCCCAATCGCCCCTGTATATGAATTAAGAGACCAATGAGATGCAAGTCATTTTATTTTCCTTTGACTTAGGGGGTTTCACATTTAGGTCAACCCTTTTTTTGTTATGTATCTAAATAGAAGAATTTTTCTAGCAAAACCAAGTATTATAGCTAAGATGGAAACTTTTTAAAAAGAAACTCAAGAAAGGTAGCATGGGTACATGAGTACGGGCATACGATGTGCTATCAGAATATAGACCACCCCAAAAAATAGGTACACTAGTATAGGAGTATGGCTAATACTACAAAGTACAAACACAAACATAATTTTTTTCTTGTCTTTTAAGGGATATGGCTAACACTCTCCCTCCTCAAAATAGTAACATTTCCCAACCTATGGGGTATGTCTTGGTAGTCCTAGATATCCTTGGGGGCATACATCCCCATTTGAGCATACTCGAGATAGGTAAATCCTTGTTTTGCATTATCCACCCCTTCTGTATGTATACCAATATAACTGTGAAATCAAGAAATGCTATAAACTTTTTAGAAAAGGTGAAGTAAACCTAGATTCTAACTAAGGTTTTAAATAATGGTATGTATTAGCAATGCATAGGGTATAATCAATAATCAATATTCAATAATAAATAATCGTGAAAAACTTCCACTTCAATTATTATTAGCTAGATAAATTTTAGAAACAAGATAAATTTTACAAACAAACAAATTTAGGTTTTTTTACAATACTCAATAGTCTTCAAAAACTTCCACTTCAACTATCATATGCTAGATGAAATTTAGAAACAAACAAATTTAGGTGAATGGACTTCAAGTTTAAACTCTATCTTTTCTAGAAACAAACAAATTTAGGTGAAGGGACTTCAAATTTAAACTCTTTCTTTCTTTTTCTTTGCATTATGAAATAAACAAAATAATAAACAATTATTTGATACAATAACTCTCTAATATTATCTTCAGTATTTCTTGAAGGAGTTTTAGTAACAAATGTTATTATTATGTAGTTTTCCATCAAAACTAAAGACTTTGATAAGTCTAAAACTTACATTTGGTTCGAGATGCATGATGTGGTGAACAAAAATTGTGTTACTCGAACTGATTAAAGACTTATTGTAAGTCTTATAACATCAAATTGGATTATTCACTAGTCATGAGTCAATGGGTGTATTGTATCCAACTACCCTATTTCTTTCAACAAAAAAATGGAGATTTGGTTACGAGAAACAATCACAAACACAGTTCATTATCACAACTGTAGATTTTAGAAATTGTATGTAATCACTCTATTGAATACATTACAATAATTTTGAGTATACAATGTATTATCACAACTGTAGATTTTATAAATTGTGTGTAATCAATTTATTGGATATATTTGCAAGATTTTTTTGTATAATGTCTGTGAGTTTTGTAAAAAAAAATTAATGTGTAAAATTTCTTTGTGTGATGTATGCAAGTGAAAAATGATAATTGTAGTTTAGTGGTTTCATTATTTTTATAGTAATTATGTTGCAAGGAATTTCACTATGAACCAATTATAAAGTGTCATTAGTCCTATTTGTTATTTTTTAATCTCCATGGCCATAAAATCACTTGTCAAGAACATGGAAGTTTTTGCATTAGTGTTAGCTCTAATGGTGGCAGCGGCTTCTAAATTGGGAGACATGATGAACTCATTTGAGTGATAGTGGGTCTCTACCATATAAAGACTTTTCCTTTATATATTTTTTTATTCAGTATTTTCCTTAGTTTATATTATGTTGTACTAATAATATTTTCCTTTATATATTTTTTTATTCAGTATTTTCCTTAGTTTATATTATGTTGTACTAATAATATACAAATTTCAAAACAATGTATTAATAATGACACACTAACATTACCATATTCAAACTCTTGTGTCTACATAAGAATATTTCAAAGTGATAGAAATACTATGAATAAGGGAATCCTTTTTATTTATTTGTAAATAAATATATGTCATCGCAAGAGCGATGACTGTAAGGATTCTTGTGATGAATCAACTATACTATCGACATATATTTTTTGTCAATAGTATAGCTAATTCGTCACAAGAATCCTTACAGATGTCTCTCTTGCGACGATATCCTTTTTTTCGATAGTATAACTGATTCACCGTAATAATCTATACCTTGTTCCTCTTGCGACGATATCCCTAACTTGTCTCTCTTGCAAAAATATCCCTTTTTTGTCGCGCGTGCGACAACATCCCTACCTTGTCGCTCTTGCGATGATTTCCCTTCCTTGTCTCTCTTGAGATGATTGTCCTCCCTTGTCGCTCTTGAGACGATATCCCATCTTTGTCTCTCTTGCGACGATACACCTTCTTTGTCGCTCGTGCGACACCAAATGTTGGTTGTCTTTATTGCAACGACCAATGTTAGTTGTCGAACTTGCGACAACTTCCTTGGGTCGTCTCTCTTGCGACGTTTTCTCAGGTTCTTCACACTTGCCACGACATGTGAAGTGATGTTTGGGAGACCCAAGATTCATTGCAGTATACATGACATAACGTCGTAAGAGCGCCGAAAGATCCGTCACAAAATGACCCAAATTTACTAGTGCAAGAATAGATCACACAGTAAGATGGGTTGGTATAGAGATAAGAGAACCTCCCAGTTTTCATGGGCTAAATGACTTAGAGGAATTCTTGACAAAATATGAAGAGGAAGTGTTAGAAAATAAGATGCTCTTAGCCCTAGATATTGCACTCAAGGAAACACCTGCAAGATGGTGGGGTGCACACAAAGAAACAATTCATGACTGGTATCAATGTAAACGACTATTGATCATTAGATTTGGTGCAGAACAGGGGAGCAATAAAATGCAGATGTATGATGGACAAGGAACACTAGTAGAACACTTGGAGAAGTGCAAGACACAATGGAGGATGATACCACCAGAGTAATGGCCTCATCACTTTATCCATACATTGGAAGGAATCCCAGGAAATTGGTATATAGACCAGGAGATGCACATAGGCACTACAAAATGGACATGATTACAACAAAATTTTGTAGTAAATTTCTCATTTGAACATGAGAACCCCAACATTGATTCATCGTTGAAGCTGATATGGGGAGTGATAATTATTGATGAACTAGAGGTTGAAATCATGATATAATATCAACAATAGAATAGACAGATAGTCAAAGAGTTACTCTCATATTATCATGTGGAAGAGGAAGCACCAGATGAAGATGATCCGTACAAAATTTAGATTATAGAGATTTAGGGAGAAAGAGAGGTGGAAGGTCCATATATGGAGTAAGAATTATTTTCTATACCAATCAAAGTTAATAAAGTCAACATTGGGATGAATGAAAATCTTAAAATGGCAAGTATTGGAGACTATTGGGATGAACAAACAGTAGAAAGAATAACATAGTTACTATGCGAATGCAATGACCTATTTCCCACGAACTTTACAGAGATGAAAGGAATACCAAGAGAGATAGGTGAGATGAAGATACCCCTCAAACCTGAGGCTAGACCCATCATGAAAATACCTTATAGATTGAATCCAATGTATACGAAGAAAGTAAAAGAAGAAATTGATCAAATGTTGGAAGTTGGTATTATAGAAACAATAGAGGAATATGAATGGATCAGTCCTATGGTAGTCCAAGAAAAGAAGCAAGGAGGGATAAGGATTTGTGTATATCTGAGGAAACTTTATGATGCTTTCTTACATGACCCTTTCCCTACCCCTTTTACAGATGAGGTATTAGAGAATGTGGGAGGCTAGGAAGCATATTCATTCACAAATGGATTCTCAGGTTACCATCAGATTAATATAGCTCTAGAGGATAGGTATAAGACTAATTTTGCTACAGAATGGGGATCCTACCAATATACAGTCATGCCATTTGGGCTGAAGAATGCACCAGCCATTTTTTCCAGAGTCGTCATAGCTTCTTTTAAGGAATTCATACATCAATTTCTAGAAGTATATCTGGACGAATGAACTGTATATAGTCTGTTAAAAGACCATGTAGAAGTGTTAAGACTAATGTTGGAAAGATGCAGACAATGCCATATATCATTAAATATCAAGAAATACATGTTTGGTACACCTTTTGGAATATTGTTGGGACATATAGTGTGTAAACAAGGTTTACTAGTGGACCCTGCTAAGATTGCAGTCATTTTGAATTTACCACCACCAAAGTCAGTGCACCAGCTAAGAGAAACACTGGGACATACAGGATATTACAAGAAAATTATAAAGGGGTATGCGTGAATTACTGCACCAATGGAAAAATTGTTAAAGAAAGACACTAGATTTTAGTGGAATGAGGACTGTCAACATGGATTGGACACTTTACAAGAAAATATGGTAACATCACCTATATTAGTATTTCCATATTGGGAAAAGACATTTCATGTGTACGTAGATGTATAAGCCATACCAATTGGAGTAATTATGGCGAAACCAAGAGCAGGGGACTTAGACCATCCTATAGCCTTTGAAAGCAGAAAGTTGTCAGAATTAGAGAAGACTTACAACACCACAGAGAGATAAAACCTAGCCATGGTATATGCACTTCATAAATTCAGGCACTATTTACTGGGTAAACTCTTTAAAATGTTCACAGAACATTCTTCCCTTAAATATCTAGTCAAAAAGCTAGTGTTGGGGGGGAGGATATGTAGATGGCTATTATTATTCCAAGAATTTGATTTCGAAGTGATATTCAAACCAGGGAAGCTGAATGCAGGACCAGATCACCTGTCAAGGGTAACTAATGGAGAAGAACCTACTAACTTGGAAGACAAATTCCCTAATGCACAATTATTTTTAGTATAGATAGATGATGAATACTTCACTGATATTATTGAATACTTAAGTAAAAGGGTTGCACCACAGGATTTTAGCATTGCGTAGAAGAAAAATATAGTAGTAAGAGTTGTAGATTATCAACTCATTGAATGAAATTTATACAAGATGGGCTCATATAACATTTTGAGAAGGTGTGTATTGGAACATGAACAACCCAGAATGTTAGTAGAATCTCATGAAGGTATAGATGGAGGACACTATGCAGGAAAATATACCACATAGAAGGTATTGCACGCAATATTATGGTGGCCAACAATCCATAAATATGCCAAGTAATATTTCCATAAATGTGATGTTTGTCAGAGGGTTGGAAAACCCAACAAAAGGGATGAGATTCCCCTAAGACCACAAGCAACTCTGTAGGTAATTGACAAATGGGAAATAGACTGTGTTGGACCTATTAATCCACCAGCAAAAAGGTCAGAATCTAGATATATCATTACTGCAACTGAATACTTAACAAGATGGGCAGAAATAACACCAGTCAAGGACTGTAGCGCAAAGACAACAACACACTTCTTATTTGAGCAAGTGATAACCAGATTTGGATGTCCCAGGATTCTGATGAGTGACCAAGGCACTCATTTTATCAATAATACCACCAGGGCTATGAATGAGGAGTTTGAAGTCTATTACCAAAAGAGTACACCATATCATCCTCAGGAAAATGGAATAGTAGAAGCTTTCAATAAGATTTTGGAAAATGCTTTGACTAAGATTTGCAATGTCAACAGAGATGATTGGGACTTGAAAATAGCAGTAGTACTATGGGAATATAGGACCACATGAAAGAAATTGACAAGACAAACACCATTCATATTGGTGTATGGGCAGGAAGTGGTGGTGCCATTATAATTTCTGGTACCCAGTCTGTGCATAACAATAATTACCAACATGATAGAAAGAGGCGTAGTACAGGAGAGGCTAATTCAACTAATGGAAATGGAATAGGACATGATTTCACTAGGAAGTACATAAAGAAAGAGACAAATCCTGGCAGGATAGAAATATTAAAAAAAAGAGTTTTAAGGAGGGAGACCTAGTTCTACTCTATGACAACAAATTTTTCCAATACCCTGGTAAGTTTAGAATGCATTGGCTAGGGCCATATGAAGTAAATACTATCATAGATGGGGGATCTGTGCAACTAAAAGACTTGGGAGGAGCATAACTAAACAAAATGATCAACGATAGTCGACTGAAACTGTATAGGGGCAGTTGACCTACTAACCCTTGAAAGTTACAATGAAGTAGTAAAGGCATGTATATAGTGTACTATAGTAGAGATTAGGACAAAAAAATGATAAAAAAAAAATAAAAAGGGGAAAAAGCAGAAAAAAGGAATACAAAAATAGGAAAAGAAGAAAAACACAAAAAGAGGCAGAAGTTGGATGAACCGCAGGAAAGTGCGTAACAAAAATTTGTGTGCAGCAATTACCACGACAAACATCGGTAGACATCACGCAGGGAAAATTAAACCTAGCACAAATGCACACAAAAAGTGAAAAACAACTATGACCGGGTCTATAAACCGTGAAAAGAACGCATTCATTCAACACTTAGCGATTTTTTATCACAGAGCGAGATACAAAGTGCGTGCCCTAGCTATAAATTTACGAAGAAGCAAGCGAGTGTGTGAATTGGAGAGAAGATGACCCCACCAAAGTTCAACATTCCAGGTCAACATGTCTGGGTTACCCGACAGGGCCAAAGGCGGAAGGAAAGAATGAGATAGCCCGAGAACATGGTCGAGCTGGAATATGTCACCACTTTAGACACAGAATCGATCAACCTGAAATGGGTTGAAGAGGAAACATCGAAAACAACGCAAGAAGAAGTAGGGAAGAGTTCTGAGGCCCTCAATAGTATCCTGAACCCTCACCCTGAAACGCCCTCGAAACCTGATGAAATAATGGGTCAGTGACAAATCCATGAAGGAGAGGAGGTGTTGGTTGAGGATATCATCGACCGACCAGACTCCGAGAGGGAAGAAGAGGATGCAAAAACAACAGAGGCAGGACCATCTGCTATTGGGAAGAAAAGAAAGGTACAGGATGCCACATACATCACACTCCCATATCTCCTAGACACAGTGGTAACTGTGGAAGATATGATGGGGAAAGGTACCAAAACTTAGGTACTCAGACCACGATGTGCGTGATGTAGCCGAATTCCCAAATTTGGCTGAAGAGAATTAATTAGTGAACACATGGGAAATTTGACCCCTAGGAAAATCGATAATGGAGCCCGTGCAGTGGATAACAGTGTTGTACAACTCTGACATAATGTACCTTTTGGATATACCACACTTCGGGTGCGGTAAAAATGTTAGGATCTACGTCAAACAACTAGTCGCCCGCGTACACGGAGGCATCCTTTGGATGGACAGGATAGTAAAACTAGATGTGGCACTGATCGCCAAGATCACAGGACTACCTACAGTTGACGCGAAGCCAGAGGAGTACTTGGATAACAAGGCGCACAAGAAGGAAATCATTGAGCTGGTCAAAGAACAGTTTGGCACCAGTCGGAGAAATAGGGGCATTGTGCTCAAGGATATTAATGACAATGCAACGAGGTTCACCAGCAAGCTTATGGCTTGCAAGCTACTGAGGAAATGCATAAAATAAGAATCTCCAGCAAGAGTTATAGCAGTATTTGTGCAGTGCGCGAAAGGAGTGATGTTCATTTGGGCACCATACCTGTTGAACCAATTTTTGGTGGATTGCAAAGATGCATAGGATAATGGAACCGAGTTCCATTACTCCTAGCTTATCATTCTTATAGATTTGGAAATATGGTATGAGCCAAAGTTTTCATCTTTCTTGGATGGGAAAGGAAAATGCTATGCGGCCCGATATGAGTCCCTCTAGTAGGCCAAGGACAATAAAAATCAGCAAGCCAATAACACATTTTTTGCAATGTTGCTGGAAGAAATACAACAACGCACAACCAATGTGTGGTGCATACCTATGGAGGTAATCCAAGAAACATAAGGGATAGGAGGTTCAAGGAATCCAGGCACCACATGTGGGTCCAGGCCGCAAGGGATCCAAATAAGGCATGGATAAAAATGCAATATTGTGTCACAAAGGAGGAAGTTGATTGGATAATTAAAGACTGGCCTACGCAATGGAAGCTTCCAGTAGAAAAACCAGCAACAAGGCCAACCAAAATACAATCCTCCAAGCCCAAGGAAAAGGATGAAGCAGGTTCCTCAACAAAAACAGACAACCCAACTGATAACACTAGAAAGGATGTAGTGGATAATGATCCATCTAGAAGCAATGCAGTGACGAAAAGACCAAGGAGGACAACAACAACGACAAGGAAACACAACCAACAACAGATCAAAAAGGGGGATACATCACAGGCTGGTGAAGAGAGGGTCCAAGTTAAAACAAGGGGGGCACAACCCTCACAAACAACAAGGAAGACAATGTAGATAGAACAAGCCCACAAAAAGAGGAATTATGTCATGGAAGACCAAGTCATCACCCTAACAAAGGATGATGTTGAATTCGTTGCAGATAAGGTCCAAGACAGGGGGGAAGAGACAGTCTGTATTGTAGTGGCACAAAGATAAGAGATCATGGCCAAGCTCATAGAAGTCCATGAAACTATACAACAAATACGGAGTCAAGCAGGACCACAGGCCACAACGAAATAATAGGAAAAGACACAACGAACCCATGCACAAAAAGAAGGAGAGGAGACAATACAATTTGTAATACAAGACAGGGAGACATTCAAAATCACTCACTAAATTATCAGAATGGATCAGAGACTGCATAGAAACCCATGGGGGAAGTGGAGCAGTTTGAAGTTATCATGGCGCAGATACCCACCAAGGCACTATATAGACTCCAGGTCAGGTTAATGAAGGAAGTGAAATCCAGAGCCCGCATAGATGAGAATAACTTGGAGGTGGCTAGAGGAGTCCCCGAAATGTTACAAATCACCTGTGACCAACTGTCCTCGGAGAAATAAGAGGAGGCACATATAAGCTAGAATATGGACTAACAATGATATATGATCGCATCCCAGACAATGTGCAAGCACCAAAGACGAGTGCATAGGAGAAGATCAAAATGATTTCACAAACAATTGATGGATATAAGTAGGAAACCAAAGAGCTCAAAGAAAATATTAATCCTACAAGTCCTCCAGAGGTTTGAGAAAAGAGAGAAAAAAAATCCACAGTCCAGATAGCGTAGATGGAAAAAGAAGCAAGGAAAATAGAAGAGTTGTTCAATAGAATTGCGCAGATCTGGACCGTCTTAGAGGAAGATGAAAAGGTCCAATAGTGGGACCAACAAGAGGAGAAAATTAGCGCCACCATACATGAGCTAAAAAAATGACACACAAAAAATGAGTATCACAGAGCGCTTGAAGGAAACTCAAGAAATGAAGAATCTGCAGATAGATTTGAAGACAACGTAGACAAATAAGCAAGAAAGACAAGCCCAATTGGAACCCCTCCAAGAACAAGTAACACAAATGATTTCACAACTGGAGGAAGATAAGACGAGTATGGAACATGCACAGTCAGAGGGAGCAACATTAATAAAGGAGGAGATAACAACGCAGACAATCGAGGCGCTAACATGAAAAGTTGCGCAGATGAGGGAAAAAGGAAAGGAACTAGAAGAGAAGTTCCACAGTTTGGACAAGGTTGTATAGGGAGAACACACCACCTGAGTGGCTCTGGACGAGCCACATGTTAGTGTTGGGGGCTTGTTGGGCACATGCCTATTTTGAGAAGGAAGTCTAGTTTGGGTGCAGGCCTATTTTTGGGAGAAGGATATTTTTTCGGGAAAGACCTAAACTTGGAAACAAATGACCTAATTTTGGAGCGCACCCAACAAGTGGCAAGAAAGAAGTATGCAAAAAAAGAAGGAAAATCAGCATGCAATAGGAAAAACAACATGCAAGAGGAAAATCAACGTGGCGCACAGGCATGAAATCCTAACCATGATAGGGTTAGGGTTTTTGACAAATATTGTAATGGCTATAAGCCATAGAGTAGTATAAATAAAGACCTAGGAGGTCTAGAGAGGTGGTGGTTGTGGTAGAGGATGATTTATGTTGTCAAGTATAATAAGTCTTGTAGAAGAGTCAAGTAAGGTAGTCTTTGAGGGTTAGGTCACATGCTGAGGATCCTGGTGTGATCTAGTCCTCCTCACAGAGGGTTATTTCCCTCATCTTGATTGTAATACTGATCCAGACGGATTTCCACACATGGAAGGACTTTACTATGTTCACCAAGTTGATCTACAGAGTGGTGAAGATGGTGAACTTATATGTTTTGAGTTTTATTTTCTCATGCATTTAATTATGCTTTATGATCTTTTGGAAAAATCATGCACTTAATTATTTTTGTAAAATGATTAATACTTGTGAGGAAATTAAGACTCACATATTTTTCATTGGAATTGTAATTATGGAAATTGGTTTTTATGTGAGAAACCACCTCACACCAATTTGCCATTATTCTCAATTATAGGTTGAGATAATCAAGGACATGGATGAAGAGTCTTTGAGTGGTTTTGAGAATTTTCCCATTATGTTATTGAAGATGGTTTGAGATCCTACATTCATGGATCTTGTTTTTCCTCTTTCGTAATTAGATCCTATTATTGTGGATCTAGGAATTAATGCTCTTTCTTAAGAGAGAGTGAAGAAAAACTATATAATTCCTTATGTGCTCCCTTTGAAAGGGAAGATAGAGTAATGGAGAGTTAATGAGTGGAGTTAGAAAGCCATAGTGCTACTACTCCTAAGCTTTGAGAGACTTATGCATGTAAGGAATTATAGTTCTTGATGTATGGAGAGATATGAGTGTGAGTAGTCTTCTTGAATCCTCATTGAAGGAGAATGCATCTCTTATGTAATCACTTATGAGAAGGTCCCATCATCTTTTGAAGAAGGAATGAAAGCGATCTATATTCCAATTGAAGCGGGTCCAAAGACGTAGCCTAGGAGGGGTGAACTCCGTTACCAACATTGATTG
Source organism: Picea glauca (assembly GCA_000966675.3). Lineage (NCBI taxonomy): Eukaryota > Viridiplantae > Streptophyta > Pinopsida > Pinales > Pinaceae > Picea > Picea glauca. Next base: position 241,974 of record JZKD02S0502964.1, on the reverse strand, counting down.
TCTCTCTCTTGTATTTTCATGTGCTTTATTCCATTTTGAGTTCATGTGTGTTATGTGGTATTGTTTAAAAGCATGGTTAATAATGGATTCATATGCCCTCTAATCCTTATGCAAATAATTCATTAGGAAATGATTCTCGATTGAAAACTTGTGTAGAGTAAGTACTCGCCTGTTTTCAGATCAAATATTGAAGATGTAATGCACGCAGTGCGAGATTTTGCAGCAGAATAAATAAAAGATAATAGAGACAGATCTTTGTGGACGTAGCTCCAGGATGGGGTGAGCCACAATGAACTTGTGTGTTATGTGTGATTTTTAATGAATGGTTACTTTTTGTTGATTATTAGCTTATGAATGAATGGTTAAACTAGAATTATCAACATGCATTCATAGGTTTAAATATGAACAAATTATAGGAGTACTTGAATAACTAAAAAGGATAATGCATAAGAAATAAAGAACATAATCATATATCCCCACTCATTCCTAGACTGTAAGTGATTGAGAAACCTATTGAGATCCAATTCTGGGTTAGCCCGAGAAGAGAAAGAGAGAAAGCCAACATTAAGGAAGACAAACTTCATATTTTCAGAGCCAATTTTGAACAATTGAATATGAATGAAGATGAAAAAATAACATCCTACTTTCTACGAGTCGAAGAAATAGTAAACAATATCAAAGGCTTGGGAGATGAGAAAAAGGAATAGGTCATTGTGAAAAATGCATTAAGATCTCTACTAATGAGGTTTGATTCAAAAAATTCATCTCTAGAAGAAAGAGTGGACCTAGATACAATAACCATGGATGAGTTGCATGGGATACTCACAGCTTATGAGATGAGGACAGAGAAGGAAAATCCAGTCATGAAGGAAGCAGGATTCAAGGCATCCATGAAGATGAAGAATAAATATAAAAAAAAATCCAAATTCAGACTGTAGCTGTAGCGATGATTCAAAGGAAGATGAAGTGGTGGCTAACTTCATCAGAAGGTTGAAAAAGGGAATTGGAAAATACAAAGTTAAGATTCCATTGATTTTTTTTAATTGTGATGGTGTTGGTCATTTTTCTAATAAATGTCCTTATAAGAAAAAGAAAAGAAATGAAGAAGAAGATGAACCTAAAAGGAAAATTCAAAAGGGTAGAAAAAACAAAAATAAGTTTTTCAAGAAAATCCTTTGCACCAAGGAAGACAGTTCTTCATTAGAAGAAGATGAAGTCAACGAAAATGATACAGAAAGGGTATTATTCATGGAAATAGAATAATCCGATGAATAAGGCTCCAAAGAAGAATATGAAGAGGTAGAAGTCGATTGTAAAAAATAATTTCTAAGTGTCATAGAAGTTATTAAAAGAGAAAAGAAGAAACACAAGTCACTCCAGACAGAACTAACGAAGAGAGATTAACCTCAGAACTCCAAAGAAGTTGAGTAGACAATCACGAAGCTAAAACTCTAGGAAAAATAAGACAAGAGGATTGAAGAATCACTTAGAGGAAAGTTAGATGAAAAGGATAAGATCATTGAAAAGTTAGAAGTTGGGATAATCATTCTAAGAAAATATCTTCAAAAGAAGGACATGCAACAAAACAACACAAAGATATTGGATAATATCATTAACATTCAAATACCTTACTATGATAGATCTGGATTAGGATACAATCAGAAACATATAGAGAAAGGTTAAATATCCAAAACGACAGAGCAAGACGTAGAACAAAGAAACTGAACGTACCCTTCATTAAGACATAAATCTAGGTGAGTGTTGTAATGGGATTTTTTTTTTTTAAACAACAGTTAGGACAAGTGATATGTGACAATAGAACACATTATATTATCATCTACATCACTACACTGAAAGAATCAGATGCAACATCACTATTAATCATATCACATAAAGATAACAAAGGATGTCTACCCGCCCAACCTACCCTGCAAGGTTAGGACCTCCAAGACACATTATCAATGCTCAAGTCCAGGATTCATCCGATTTATTTTGACCATTTAAGGTCTTGGGACTGGCGACTATTTTGAGGAGCATGGAGGTATCTGCGCCCATAACCATCTCTAACCTTGACTTGGGACTAGATATCACATTAAGGTACTTAATCATAACACAATTTAATTCATTCAATGACTCATTATACTAGACAAAAGTTTTCCTTCCCTTAAATATACAAGAAACAATAATTATTCATCATCTAGATAATATGCCTTTTCCTTAAGAATACCAATTACAGAAACCCTTCCTTAAACACTCATTATCGCAAGAGAGAAAGAAATAAAACATTGTAACTGAAGGAAAACCCTCTACATACATATTTAATTACATTCAACCATCATTTTCTACATTGATGCATGCTACACAAGTTTAGTAATAATTTTCTAACATTCAAAGATGATAAGTATAACCCCCTTATTATTGTACTATTTTCATCAACTAAGTTTCCATATCCTAGAATTTCTTATCCCAATCCTTGTAAATCAAATCAAATAATATGATAAGGTCCAAAACTATTCCAAGATGGAAATTGACCACAATTGGTTCATAATGTATAGATTCTAATGTATTACTCCTTACATCTATTAATAACAATTATATTAACTAATACAAAACAAGACAATTATCATAATCAAAATTGTATACATGAACATCCTTATTAAGTAGTACGAGCCTTCAGAAATTTTCATCAAGATTTGAAACACAAAAACATATGTATATCTAAGTAAGTATCTCATATAGAAGAGATCTAATTATTTTTTTCTTTAGATTTAGATCGAAAGAATGGATTTAGATCGAAATTTGTTTCAATTAATTATTTAAACTCTCTGAATTATTGACACATTTTCCTCGATCTCATCCATATTAAGTCATTTGATTATGACAATCATAAATAATTCCCAACTATAAATTACATAATTGTTTCACTGTATAAAAATTAATAAAATTTCGGGATCTAATCCCTGTGCATATAATGTATTAAAATTCCATGATCGTTCACCGTACATATAAGGTATTACAATGACAAATTGATATCTCTGAGCATATAATGCATTAAAATTCTTAATCGTTTCATGAACATATAAGGTACCAATATTCTATGCAAGTTGAAACATTCAACATCGATTATATGATTATTTGAATGCTTTACAATGTAAATTTAAATTTCCAATAAATAATTAAAACTAGATATAAATATTGAATCAGGAAAACTTGGATGTATGTGGAGTTGATCTTCAATTTCGAGCTTGCGTAATGATATACTCTTACGTCACATCCTTCTCTTACTTTCCAATCCAAGAACTTCACCGGTACCTTCCAGCCAATGCTAGGGGTACTCTTTTCTCCCCTTATCCCCCCGATCCGCAAAAGGGCCACACACAAGAAACCATAAAAACAATATCTCCAAGCTTGTCCCACAAGGAAGAGCTTCCACTCTTTATCAATCTTGAAATCCCAACTCTCACAAGTAAAACAGAGTCCAACCAAATTTTGACAGCATAACAGTACTATCAAAATTCGGTCCTTTTCCCTTCTACACCATTTGTTTTATAGAAATTTTCCCACTGACACATGTCCTCATGCACAAAGAATTAAATTTTTAAATTAATTTAATTATAATTATTCACCCACACACTTGTCATACTCTCCCCAATTTGCACAAGTAATTACCATTTTTATTTTATTTAAGAAGCCATTTTTTCTCACATTCCTCAATGTGTTCGTATTTTTGGGTTTAGTTGTCCCTTTGTTCCCCAAATTCTCATTTAATGAGTGTTTCCTAACTAGATATTAGTTAGATTTGGATTAGGAGTCTTCTTCTAGTTAGTCTTAATGATAGTTTGACTCAAGATACTAGTCTATGTGTAGACATATTCTCTCATATTATTATTTCTTTCTCTTTTAAAATCCCTCTTATTAATTTTATGCACACATGTGCATTTTATCCAACCTTTATATTTGTATTAACCTTTTTCCTACAGTTTTATTTTATCTCAATTCTTTTAATTTATTTAATATTTTTAATTAGCCCCTTGATTAAACTTAGGCTTAGACTCTTGTTAGGCTTCTAGGTTTATAATTCACTGATTAAATAATTATTTATTCTATCAAGTTCTAAACATTTCAATGTTTTCTAGGCCACCTAGACTTATAGACTCATGCTTTAATTACACGATGTTCCCTTCAAGACGCACCTCCGTGTTCCAAGGGTTCCACTCGCCTTTGACTGGTTTTTGAAGTTTGTACAACCCTTGGAGTCAACACTCCATTTGGTGGACCTTGTGAGAGATGAAGGGTTGTCTAAGGAATAAGGATTGTTGGCACAGGGGCAGACCCAGAGTTCAACACTTCAACAACGCACCCACAAAACCCTAACTACTGACCCTTTCGGCAACACCTGCGAAGTAAATGAAGTCTCACCCGAGGTAGAGGCAGGGGAGTTGCAGGACTCAGGTGTCTACAACTGAGATGGGACACATATCTGTGATCAAAACACTTAACAAATCACTTAGCTAATCAATATGCATTAGTTCTTAACTCCCATTCACATCGCAGATTAAACACCAAATACATAACAACGTAGTAATGATCAGATCACACACTTCCAATCGTTTAGCACATAGCATTAACTCAGATATAGAATTCATTTACCATACTAGGAATCCATACATCTATCTAACATATATACAGATCAATGCACTAAGAAAATAAACACATAAACAACATTGCACAAAGCACATCAACATAGGATATACGTGGTTCACCCCAGTGTGGGGCTACGTCCACCGACTTCTTCTTCTTCTTTATTAGTCTCCTTCAATCTTTTACAACCATCTGCTACTATACACAGAGCCACAGAGCCCAAATTTGTAGAAGACAGGAGATCTGTGTGCAACCCTCCAGATCCTCCTTCCCAGAATTAGGTCAAGGCACAAAGCCAACTCCTTATTAGCAAAAAGCCACTTACAATCACTTGCATTTAGCTAGAACTTTACATATTCTTACACGAAGCCAACTTGGATCTCCTTCGATAGACTTCACTCTAAGTACTATATACTTATTTATACATTAAAAAAAGGCCTAAACATGGGTAAACCCATGGGCTGACATCCCATACTCATTACATAAACCCTAAAAGCCCAAAAATCCTTCAAAACAAGTGAGATCCTACGATATCCGCTTTTCCTGGGTGCTCCATCTTCGACCAGTCTGTCAAAGTCCCAAAAATGGTCAAACACGACCAATGTTCTCTAAAAAATTGGTCAAGGTCCAAAAGGCCCCCAACACTCACCCGTGACTCATCCTGAGTCACTCCGATTTGGGCAACACTGCTTTGAAGGCCTCGAGCTTAGCTCGAGCTTCCTTGACATGCTGCTTCACCAGAGCCTCCTGCTTGGCGAAATCATGAATTACTTGCACTGGCTGGAGTCTCTGTGTAACCTCCATAACTCTACTCTGGATGGCAATGACCTACTGTTTCATTGCACGCTATTCCTGTGACCTCTTCATCTTCTCCACTGCAGTAAGAAACTTCATCTATGATTTCACGGTGGACGCCTGTTTCTTCACCTCCTAGAGTTGTGCTTCCAATTTCCTTAGCTCCAGATACTATGAAAGGCACTCATGGGTCTATGCACTTCGATCAAATAATTGTTTACACTCTAGGTCAATTCCCTGATTCATTCTACTCCATTCCTAGCAGCTTCTTCTCTCTGATTGTGCACTTCTTGCGGAGTGCTCGGTACTGCTTGGATTTCTAGCTCCATTACTCTTGCTTGAAGCTATGGAATGGATTTGACGAGCTTCCCCACTTTTACCTCAGTTGAATCTGGTTCCTCTTGTGCCAAGACCGACATAGAGCGAAGTGCTCTAGTTACTGCCTCTTTGATCACAGTCTTCTCTACAATCAGCTGGTCTTTTTCTTTCTGCATCTTCTCTTTGTCCTCTTCGAACATTTCCCTAATTTCATCTTTCTCCTCCTGTGCAACTCAAAGTTTATCTAAGGCCTCATGGATTTTGTAGCCTCTTTATTTTCTTCTTGGGCTCGATGAATTTGAGCCTCTGTCGCATCGTCTAACCTTCAGGATTGGGTGGGCTCATCCCCCAATTATACACTTTATGTTGAAGGGGGCGCAGTAGGCATTGTACAATTCAAATGGATAGCTTGTTGTATATCCTTGAGCTCCTTCTTTATTATGTCATACAATGTTTCTTTCTTCGCTTCATGTCTCTGCAAGATATCTTCTTAAGCATATGCTATGGATGTGATGATGAGATCAATATCATCCACTGTGAGCACATTCTTCGACTGAGGCTTGTTGGCGCAGGCCTTATTTATGGCCGAAGGTTTCTTTGGGGAAACCTTCCTCTTCTGTGATGCTTCTGTTGTGTTAAGGGGATCCTTTGGTGGTGTGGATTCGCCTTTGTCTTCCCCTCCTTCCTCTTGGTTCACTTCATCTCCTCCTCCTCCTGCAGGTGAGTCATGCCTACTTTCATCTGATGCGATGTCCTCCTCATCAGTTTCTATGTCTTGGACTTTGTCCTTTTTCTTCTTTTTCTTTGTGCTTCTCTGTCCGTCGTACTCAGTCTGGGTGACCAAAGGACTTCCGATGATGTTGGGGTTGGAGATTTCTGCATCTTTGATTGATACAAGGAATTTTGTTGGCCATTCCTTAGTGATCTCTGCCATGTCTTCATCGGTCAATTCATAGTAGGACTGCAGCTCCTCATTACTTTGATATATGCAGGTGGTTGTGTAGATGAAGTCAGTCTACACAAAAATTCGCTCGCGGCCTGTACTAATGGAGTGTATTCGGTGTCATTTAGGAGAATGATTCAATGCCATGCTTCAGTTGTAGGTAGTAAGCATGGAAGACAGTGTTCGACTACCACTACTTCACCATATCGTTTGTATACCACGAGGTACCAAACCTCGTGGCCAACGGTTTTGATTGCTCAACTTCCCAGAAGGATGCTCCTTCCGGTATTTTCCAGGTGAAAAATTTGATTAAAATCAGTAACCAACTGAAATTAAATTTTTATCCTTGGTCTTGTGCTTTGCAACAGTCCTTCTCCAACTCGTTGACGAGGTAACTCACCTAGTTCATCTGCATTCTTTCGACACACTTCCCTATGAGGTTGACTATGAACCTCGTGACCAGTGTCGGATGGTTCTTTCGAACGATCTTGCCAGTGATAAGATGACAAGACAAGCGCACTGTGCCATACTAGATGGAGGATACCTTGTAGCCTCGCTTTCCCTTCTCTACATCACCATAGGATTCCTTTATATGGTGTGCCAAGGAGCAATCTAACGTCTTCCTTGGGTAGAACTAGTGAGGGTCCGATCCTTGCATCCTTAGTCTTGTGATCAAGTGGATCAGTGTTGGATCCACAGTCACGTGCCTATCAAGCCATAGATGCCCTCCGTGATAGAATGACAGGAGGAGTTTAATGCAAGCATAAACCTCTTGATGTCGACCGAAGTGGGGGATCTTCATCATGTTCAAGATCATGGAGCATGTGAGCTCCTTAATCCATGACTGGGGAAATATCTTGGGCTTCTTCCCAATCGTCTTCGTCAAGTACCTATGCGGTGCTAGGATCACATAGTTCTTTCAATCTCCGAGGTTGAAGTCATGGATCTTGAGAGTTGGGATCAGTGCCAACTGGGGTCCAACTACGCGTATCCCCTTCGGGAGGTATGCAGTGATGAGTGTGTACTCAAATTAACACAGGACACCATCATGACTAACTGCACCAGCCAAAGGTAGGGTGTAGTCAGGCAATATCGAAGAGATATGCTTCACGTTAGCCGGATCATCGTAGTGTTTACTTCTTTTCTCAGTCACGGTTCCGCTAGACCATCATCTGGTCGAGGGGGATTCTTGCAATCCACTCATTGACGATGCTTGTATTCCTATAGACATGCCTTTCTCATCCATGAGGTCTATCAAAATATCCTCTACATATTTCTCTAGCACGCTATGCTCGCCCGATATTCACACTTGTTAATCACGGAGATAGGGTAGGTGAACAGAAAAATAAGGTAATCAAATGAATGTGGAGGTCTTGACAGCACAACACGGTATGCGATCAATTCTCTATTAGCTCGAATATCTCAGTTTGCAAAAATTGGTCCTGGCGCAGCATCCGACGGGTTAAATAAGCAATGTCATAACAGATTCCTCCAACGGGTATGCATGTGTCAATCAATACGAATCCATATGTTATGGCACGGTCTCAATGGTCCAATGGTGATATTTCTATCAATAATTGTGTTTCTAGCCGTTTCGGAGCATCATTCTAACGGTAGGGATGCCTCCAATGGTCATATAGCTTCACCTTGGCGAAGTCCCATTCTACGTGGTTCTGCTATTCCGGTGAGGTTCAGGTTCTGCAAGCCTTCCTTCTATGAAGTCTTCTCTGGAACTTCGTACATTTTTTCTAAATTTTCTTTCTTCTTACTAAGCTTTCTAGCCTTCTTTCCTGTGATTTGAGTCTCTGGATTCCTCTTTCCATTCTTATTCTTGTCCTCCCTTAGCGTAGTAACTTCGCACCGATGAGGGTCTTCCAAAGGGTTCAAAGGTAATACCTCTTCTCTTACTATTTCTAGGGTGAATGAACTTATTTCCTGCATGGACAGGTTCTTTAATCCTTCTTGTGTTCTTTCAACTTCAATAGCTAATTATTTGGCCCTCTGTTTCTTCGACTTGTCCTCTTGTCCTTCTATTAGTCATGTTATTTTCTGGCTATGAAGTCCCTTAATTATTTGTTTTTCTGTTATGTAGCTTTCTCCTCTACTTTCCTTATGATCTAGTCCTTCTCAATCCAATTCTTTCCTAACAAAAGTGCAAAAGGGGCGTTGTTCTAAAAAAACTTAATGACTTCAAATTCTTCTTTGGTCGATGTTTCATGAGTAATCATAGGTACATTAGTAACTCTTCCACATAAGGTTATCATCTTTCCTTTAAACAGACCTATCCTTCCCAATGAAGGTATCATATCAGGCTTTCCCAAAATTTCCCAAGTGCTTTCTGGCATAATGTTCACATGTGTTTCTTCATCCAATACACAGTCTATGTTGAAGTCTCCTATTCTTGTTTCTATGCACATATTCTCTTTTAAGATCTCTGGTAAATTGATGTATCTATGATCATTCAATGTTTCTTTCAGTTGTAATAACATAGTCTCTGATTCTTTCTGGTTTTCTAACATATCCTTAGTTCCTTGACCTACTTCATATTTTTCTTGTCTCATGTTCATATTTCAACTTTGGCAAGCATTCTAGGGAAATCCTCAAATTTGTGACCAATATCTTTACAACAAAGACAAATAGGACATGTACCAGGGCATTCCTTAGCAAGATGCCTCGGTCTTTTGCAATTATAACACACTCTCAATCCTCTCTTTCTTTTAAATGATCCCCAACCTTTCCTGTATTGGTCATTGGGATCACAGTGATGGACCTGCAATCTATAAAAATTCTTTCTAGGTTCTTGCATCCACTTGTTAGTCCAAAAATTCTTTCTATGCATATGAATAAAATATCTTTCTCTATTTCTATCAAATCTATTTAGATCGACTCTTTCTTCTAGTTGTGCCCTAGTTTTCAGACTAGGACAAAATCTATCAAACATAACTAGATTCATACTTTTGAAGAAAAAATTTCCACGTATGTTACCTTTATCATAACACAAAGCTTTAAGATCTTACCTCGTTTCTTCAGATCCAATTCCTTTCTTAGCACAGAGATTCACAAGTCAGGTAGAATATTGCACACTGCAGCAATAGATCTACACACAAAGATTTCTCTTTTCTTTAGTTCACAACAATTGCAGTTTCAGGTCCCGACAATGGAACCATTTGTTGGCACAGGGGAAGACCCAGGGTTCAATGCTTCAACAATGCACCAACAAAACCCTAACTACCAGCCCTTTCGGAAACACCTGCGAAGCAGATGAAGTCTCACTCGAGGTAGAGGCAAGGGGGGTGCAAGACTCAGGTGTCTACAACCGAGTTGGGACACAGATATGTGATCACAACACTTAACAAAGAACTTAAATAATCAATATGGATTAGTTCTTAACTACCATTCACATCGTAGATTAAACCCCAAATACAAAACAACACAATAATGAGCAGATTGCACACTTCCAATCACATAACTTTAACTTAGATCTAGCATTCATTTACCATACTAGGCATCCATACATCTATCTAACATAAATAAAGATCAGTGCACTAAGAAAATAAACACATAAACAACATAAAAAAAGAACATCAACATAGGATATACGTGGTTCACCCTAGTGTGGGGCTCGGTCCACCAACTTCTTCTTCTTGTTTATTAGTCTCCTTCAATCTTTTACAGCCATCTGCTACTGTACACAGAGCCACAGATCCCTAATCTGTAGAGGACATGAGATCCGTGCACAGCCCACCAGATCCTCCTTCCCATAATTAGGTCAAGGCATAGATCCAACTCCTTATTAGCACAAAGCCACTTATAATCACTTGCACTTAGCTATAACTTTACATATTCTTGCACGAAGCCAAATTGGACCTCCTTCAACAAACTTCTCTCTAAGTCATATCTACTTATTAATACATTACAAAAAGGCCTAAACATGGGTAAACCCATGGGCCTACATCCCATACCCGTTACATAAACCCTAAAAGCCCCAAAATCCTGCAAAACAAGCGATATCCCGCGATCTCCGCTTCGCCTGGGCGCTCCATATTTGACCAACCTATCGAAGTCCCAAAAATGGTCAAACACGACCAATGTTTTCTCAAAACTTGGTCAAGGGCCAATAAGGACTCCACCTTATTGTGCTTCCCTAATAATTCTCCGTGATAGACTATCGCAGTCTTCCCTCACAACATCGTCATCCTCTTAGAACATGGTAATCGTTAACAATGCATTTTGGTCACAACAGGAGTGCTAGTAGGTTGTGACAGGGACACTATCACACCTCTCCCTCAATTTTCGGTTGTTGTGCATGGCCCCTTTACTCCTTATGTGAGTCAGATTAGAAAACATAGTCAAGCCTGCATACACTGACAAAAATAGTGTCAAAATCCATATATATAAATCAATCATATATCACATGTGTGTAAAATGAAATACTCAATCAAAATAAAATCCACACCCTAATTCAATCTGGATTCCAAGGAAGTCCACTGATTCCATCAACATCCATAACCTATCATGTGTCCTTCACACTCAGGGGAAGTCTTCAATAATATCTATCAATACATATACATCTGAAAGTAACAATGAATCACAAAACATCATCAACATCATATATAGATCATAATCGAAATGAAATCATAATTTACTCTATCCAGATCACTTGCACGCAAGTGTCTTCAAAGAATAAGTCAATATAATTGTGATCATTAGTACAGGATGTTACAGAAACTATGCAGAAGATGTCAGAGGTGCCTTGAAAGAATAAGGTTGTAATGTCCCCAAGGCCGAGCCCAGTTGTAAATCTTGTTTACTAAATGAGTTGTAAAAATGTCATATAGGCTGGTGAGCCAAGTTTATATAAGTTGGTGGGCTTATGTAATTGTTAGGCCAGAGAGGCTAAGTGTTGAAGGCCAAGAGCCCGATTTTGTACATGTATCTATGAACATTATTAATAAAAATATAAACACCGCTATGTGCAGACTGACCATGATGAATGAGTGATCAGGGACTAAGCTTCCATAGAGTGGGCAAGGGATTAGGGGATGGAAGGTGGGGAGAGGGGCTAAGTGTTGAGCCTAGGGGCTTAAGCCTTGGGAATAATATTTTAATATTATTCCAAAAAGAATGTGAATAATATGCTTTATCCTAATTTCTTTTGAAAGAAAAAGTAACTTCTAAATGGATGGAACGCATGCAGTTGCATGGGTGACAAGTGTCAACCCAGGTGCATGCAAATAAAGTTTTTGAGATCAGTCATGTTGGGGGTTCCTCCACCATTCGACCCTCGACTTCCTGGGCGTGAACCCGTCCGACCTCTGGAAGAGCCCCATGCATCTTCTAAATCGTACATCTCGTCTAACCCTAGAAAGAGACCTCGTGCCATTCTGAAACCAAGGGTCGAAGTCTGTGTGTTGATTTCGGGGATATCCTGTGTTGATTTATGGAAAATTCGATGCATCCTCTGTCTAAGAAGATCGAGCCTGTGTGTGGAGTATCTGTCCCAAAGCCATAACTGTGAGACCATCCTATCATTGTTGAGCCTGTTTGGAAAACCCGTGTCTATTTTCCCCGTTGGTTGTTGTGGTCACGCAGTGCTGGACTGCGTGTGGCTTGTTGGCCAATTTGTACAACACTCTTTCCAGGTGAGATAGGTGATTGAAGTTGGAATAATAGGTTATTGGGCCTGTGAGCGACTCTCTCCAGGTGAGAGAGTGCGCAGAGGAAGGAGAGAACTCCTGGAAGGAACCTTGTAGCTACCACAAAGATCGGAGACTTCTGGTCCGATCTATTGCTGAAACCCAAGGAAAGGGAGGTTAGCAACCAAAGGACTGTCTAGGTGACAGAGAAGGTGTATACTCCTTGGGTGGAACAGGAATGTGGGGAAGGAGAGTCTGTGGTAGTGAGTATGAGTGGTTCCTGGGAGAAAATTCCTTCCTTGTGACTGTGTGTTTTCCCTGTAACCTCAACCTAGCCTAGGATTCCTTGCCTTGGGGGTGGAGCTTAGTCCTAGCTCAGGGGTGACCCACTGCTGAGCTTGATGAGCAGTGTGGTATAAGGCTAGGAGGTTCATGGAAGGCCTACACCTGGTTGGTGGAATTACCATAGTTTCAAAGATAAGTACCAGATGATGTTTTAATTACTTTTTTGCATATCTGTGTATTTATATTTATCATGTATTTTGTTGTGCATAGGAATAGCCATTGATTATTTATAATAGCAGTAATTCTTATGGTTACTCTGAGTTTAAATGTGTTTCATTTACTTAAATGCATGTCTTATATATAGAATTAAGTATGAGATTGTTATTCTGCGTAGTAATGATGGCTCGACCATAGGGTTGATGGTTGGGAACGTTATAATTTGGTATCAGAGCCAAGGTTTTGACGTTGAGCCTAGATGGGTCAGTTGAGTGGTCTTTGGACTGAGGATTTGAAGAGAAATTGTGTCTGGAGGACCAATTTCAGACCTTTGAATGCTCCTAAGTGTCAAGGAGTTACTTGACCGTGTTACCAAGCTCAGGAGGTGTAGCAATGTTATGAACTCAGGTGTCTACAACTGAGATGGGACACATATCTGTGATCACAACACTTAATAGATCACTTAGCTAATCAATATTCATTATTTCTTAACTCCCATTCACATCGCAGATTAAACACCAAATACATAACAACGTAGTAATGAGCAGATCACACACTTTCAATCGTTTAGCACATAGCATTAACTCAGATATAGCATTCATTTACCATACTAGGCATCCATACATCTATCTAACATATATAAAGATCAATGCACTAAGAAAATAAACACATAAACAACATAAACAACATTGCACAAAGCACATCAACACAGGATATATGTGGTTCACCCCAGTGTGGGGCTACGTCCACCAACTTCTTCTTCTTCTTTATTAGTCTCCTTCAATATTTTACAACCATCTACTACTATACACAGAGCCACAGAGCCCAAATCCGTAGAGGACAGGATATTTGTGCACAACCCACCAGATCCTCCTTCCCAGAATTAGGTCAAGGCACAAAGCCAACTCCTTATTAGAAAAAATCCACTTACAATCACTTGCACTTAGCTAGAACTTTACATATTCTTACACGAAGCCAACTTAGACCTCCTTCAAAAGACTTCAATATAAGTACTACATTCTTATTTATACATTAAAAAAAGGCCTAAACATGGGTAAACCCATGGGCCGACATCCCATACATGTTACATAAACCCTAAAAGCCCAAAAATCCTGCAAAACAAGCGAGATCCTGGGATCTCCGTTTTTCTTGGGAGCTCCATCTTTGACCAGTCTGTCAAAGTCCCAAAAATGGTCAAACACGACCAATTTTCTCTAAAAACTTGGTTGAGGGCCAAAAGGCCCCCAACACTCACCTATGACTCGTCTCGAGTCACTCCGATCTGGACAACACTGCTTCGAAGGCCTCGAGCTTAGCTCGAGCCACCTTGACATGCTGCTTCGCCAGAGCCTCCTGCTCGGCTATAAGTTTTAAACCTGCGAAGTAAATCAATGCATATAGATTCTTAAGCAATACAAAAATTAATCAATGGCTCATACACAGAGTACACAAAGATTTTATACCGAAAACCCTCAACCGGGAAAACCTTTCTTATTTTCATTATATCGAATTTCACCATTCGCCATACAATATATACAATGTTTTTAGGTGTTTCGTAGATACCAAAACCCTAATCCCTTAATCCTGGATTAATTTACAAATCCGCTAAAAATAGCAAAAACCATCCATGGGACCCCCCTAGGAAAGCGCCCGGCACACACGGAAGAGCTCTAGGTGAAGGGATCGTCAGATGCAGTTTTCGTATCTGACGCACCCAGACACACACACATGCAAAGAATATAACACATACCCAACATTCTCCCACTTGTTGTTTTCTTTGCATCCAGGGGTCCAGGGGATTATATAGTCAACAA
>JZKD02S0502964.1:206921-218278 GCA_000966675.3 Picea glauca | reverse complement strand
TATATATATATATATATAAATCAATCATATATCACATGTGTGTAAAATGAAATATTCAATCAAAATACAATCCACACCTTGATTCAATATGGATTCCAAGGAAGTCCATTGATTCCATCAACATCCATAACCTCTCATGTGTCCTTCACACTCAGGAGAAGTCGTCAATAATATCTATCAATACATATACATCTGAAAGTAACAATGAATCACAAAACATCATCAACATCATATATAGCTCATAATTGAAATGAAATCATAATTTACTCTAGCCAAATCACTTGCACACAAGTGTCCTCAAAGAATAAGTCAATATAAGTGTGATCATTAGTATGGGATGTTACATAAACTATGTAGAAGATGTCAGAGGTACCTTGAAAGAATAAGGTAGGCAAACTCAAGAGAAATATTACAAAGACACTACGCCACCTAGAAGATTCAGAAATCAATGTCAACAACAGCCAGCTATAGAAATACCTCAAGAAGAAGAAGGATTGAGAAGAGCATCACCATTCACAAGATATTCTACTCCCAGATATCAAACTATTTTTCTTGGTTCATGTTATTCATGTTATCATTTTTGGCACAAAGTTGTGAATTATAGATCCAATACCAAGAACAAAATAAATGATGAGGAATATACAATAAAGAGTTATCCAAGAAGATTTCATGAAGCACATAGTAGAAACTACAACATATTTGGATCATTAAGTGATGAGTTAGAATGCTACAAGAGCAAAAAATTTGGACATATGACTTACTGTTCCTCCAAGGGAACCAAAACAAAATATCAACAGTCATAAGCATGAACCACAAAGGATATGGATAAGAAAGTAGGATCAATTCAACACTGAAGAATGCAATTTTTCTCTACAAGCTCAACATAAGAAACGTGGATGGTATGTTGATAGTGGATGCTCAAATCATATGACAGATGATAAAGATAGGTTTCTGACAATGAAGAAGGAATGAGATGGATCAATGTAATTTGGGAATGAAAACTCACCCAAGATTATTGGAAAGGGCACAATCAATCTTGGAAGTAAGGATGCCACTGCATAAAATGTTTTATTGGTCGAAGACATGAAACATAATATGCTAATTGTAAGTCAAATGTGTGATCAAGGACATTAAATTGTGTTTGATTCAAAGAAATGAGAGATAAGGAAAGAATAATCAAGCAAGTTGGTAGCTACAACTGTAAGGACTCCAAGCAACATATATGTTCTAAATGAGATAGGAAAGGAAATATGTTTCTTAGGAAAGGACAGTGAAATTTGGATTTGGCACAAAATAATGGGTCACATAAATTTTGATGATCTTGTCAAAGTTAGCAAAAAGGAAGAAATAAGAGAAATTCCTGAGATCTCAATGCCAACAAACATTCTATGCAAGCATTGTCTACAGGGAAAACAATCCAAGACAAAGTTCAAGTCAAAGGAATATTGTACAAAAAAAACCACTTGAAATTGTACATATTTATTTGGTTGGACTGACAGGAACAAAAGGATTGAAAGGTGAATAATACTTCATGATACTAGTTGTTGACTACACAAGAATGAATGCAATTTTCTTTCTAAACAAGAAGTCAAAGAAATTTGAAAGCTTCAAGACATACAAAGAGATGGTTGAAACTGAGACAGAGTTGAAAATAAAGTGTTTGAGATCAGACAATGGAGGAGAATTTACATCAAAGGATTTCATGGAATTCTGCAGCGCGAATGGGATAAAGAGGCAATTCTCAATAGCCAAGACACCTCAACAAAATGGAGTTGTTGAAAGGAAGAATAGAACAATACAAGAAATGGCTAGAACCATGTTAATGGATTCCAAGTTGACAAATGTCTTTTGGGTACAAGAAATGCATACAACAGTTCACATCCAGAACAGATGGATGCTCAAAAATAATAGTGATAAGACTCCATACGAACTATGGAAAGGAATACCAACAAATGTAAATCACTTCATAGTTTTCAGAAGAAAATGTTACATCAAAAGAGAAGAAGGAAGAATTAGAAAATTTGATTCTCGAGTCGATAAAGGCATACTGGTTGGGTACTCAAGCAAAAGGAAATCATACAAATGTTTCAATTTGAGACTCAACAAAATAGTGGAAAGAATAAATGTGACGGTTGATGAGACAAATGGTCAAAAGATAAAAGAAAGTAAAAAAGATTCAGTGGAACGGGATCATGAAGAAGATTTGAAACAAGAAGAAGTAGGTGAAGAATAAGATGAAGAAGAAGAACAACCAGAAGCAAAGAAAGAACAACATGATATTCAAGTACCTCCAAAGACACCCAACAGATGAGTGCAAAATAATCATCCATCGGATCAAATTATTGGAAATAAATATGAATGAGTTGAAACTAGAAGAAGAATTTGTTCACTAGAACATCAACATCTAGTACTATTGTATACAATTGAGCCAAGTAGTTTCGAAGAAGCCAACAAATATGAACACTAGGTCAAGGCGAGAGATGCAAATTTAGATCAGATAGAGAAGAATGACACATGTGAACTGGTTCCAAGACCAAAGAACAAGAATTTCATTGATACAAAGTGGGTCTTCAAGAACAAATTGATTGAGGATGGACATGTTATTAGGAACAAATCAAGATTGGTATACAAAGGATACTCTCAAGTTGAAGATATAGATTTTGAAGAGACGTTTTCTCCATTTTCCAGGATGGAAGAAATCAAACTAATACTAGCTTATGCATGCTCCAATAATATTAAAGTGTATCAGATGGACATGAAATAAGCATTCCTAAATGGATATCTAGAGGAATAAGTCTACATTGAGCAGCCAAAATGATTTCAGTTATCAGAGAAGGAAATTTATGTTTGCAGATTGAAGAAGGATTTATATGGTCTCAAACAAGCCCCCAGAGCATGGTATTCGAGACTGGACAAATATTTACAAAAAAAAGGGTTCAGGAAAGGAAATGCAGACAACAATCTGTACATAAAGGTGGATCAAGACAATATATTTATTATTGAAGTCTATGTAGATGACATTATCTTCAGAAGTGATGATGACAGAATGAGTCAAAAATTTTCCAAAGACATGCAGTACAATTTTGAGATTTCCTTGTTTGGTGAGTTAACCTTATTTTTTGGACTACAAATATGTCAGAGCAACAAAGGTATCATATTCTCTTAGGAAAATTATATCAGAGAAATATTGAAGAAGTATGGAATGATAGATTGCAAACTAGTCAGTACTTCTATGCAGACAAGTTGCAAGTTGAGTAAGGATGATGATTCCAAGGATGCAGATCAGAGACAATACATGTTGATGATTGGTAGCCTACTTTATATGACAACTTGTATACCAGACATGATGTAGGAAATTGAACAGGTTGCAAAGTTTCAAGAAGCACCAAAGGAATCACATGTTATGGTAGTGAAGCGAATATTCAGATACCTCAAAGGTACACAAGATTTTGGACTATGGTATCCAAAAGGGAAGGATCTATATCTTGTTGACTACATAGATGTAGATTAGGTAGGTTGCATTCATGATAGAAGAAGTACAAGTGGAAAAAATTTCTACTTGGGTGAGTGCCTGGTATCATGGTTAAGCAAGAAACAATCATCAATATCTTTGTTGACAACAGAGGCATAATACATTGTAGCATCGACATATTGTACTTAGGTTCTTTGGATGAAGCGGACTTTTCAAGATATGCAAGTAAAGTATGATGAGCCCATCTCAATACTTTATGACAACACTAGCGCCATTATTATTTCAAAGAATCCAGTGATGCACTCTAAGACGAAGCACATTCCGATCAAGTATCACTTATTAAAGGAAAAGACTACAGAGAAGAACATCAAGCTAGAGTATTTCAGGATAAAGGAGTAGATTGCAGATATATTCACCAAACCGCTTGGAACGGAACCTTTCGAGTATCTGTGACAGAAACTTGGAATAGTTTCTGCCCCACATTGATCCACTCGGCATCGAGCTTAACTGTATAGGGGGAGAGAAACATAAGTATTGAAGAATTTAAAGTAATGAAACTTCCTGAATTATTTTCATATATACGTCAAGGAATTACATAAGGAAGCACCATGAAGATAAACGTCTGTAGAGTTAGAAGAGTCTTGTAGATAGGGGGAGCATCCTCATATGAGGAGTACCCTTTTCCATTGATGTCAAAGGGGAGAGATAAATATCAAGGCATGGAGAGATAGAGGCATGCAGTCAGGGGGAGAAATGGTCATAGGGGGAGCATGAGCATAAGGCTTTCCATGCCTAAGTGTTTCCATCAATTCCAAAGGGGGAGATTGTTGGATAGTTGGTTTTCATTGATGTCAACCCTTGAAGAATTTTGGTAGCCCCGATGGTGTGGTTTTGGTACCTGAATTTGAATGAATAATATGGATAGAAGGGACAGTGTGAATGCAATAAATACCCTCATAGATGGATATTACTCGTCATGTAATTTTTGGTGATATGTGGAATGCCACGTGGTTCCTCCTGGTTAGGGAGATATGGACCTTTAAAGTTGGAAGCCCCAAAGAGTGGACACAAAGCCCCTAGTTTACTATAATTCTTAGTCAAAGGGGTAAATTTTTTGTAACAAGAAAACCCTAGAAGACCTAAAATAAGGAAAGGAGTTACCTAGTACAAGTATACAAGCATCTCAAGGAGTCATTCATAAGTAAACTCACACACTTATTTCATTGCTTATGTTTCTTGTGATCTAGTGATATTTTGATAAGGTTGTAGCATATTTTTATGAAGTAGCAAAGAAGGATCGATGACAAAAATCTCGGAGTTACAACAAAACCCTAGATTCTGAGGTATATACGCAGGCCTGTAAGGGAGCATAAGTATGCGAGATGCAGTGGGGGAAAGAGCGTATATACATGGGTTGTAGAAGACAAAGTCACGTACATATGAAAATATCATGAAAGTTTGAACAGATGTTGGTATCGGGTCTCTAGAGTCTGAAAGCAAGTTCACAAGTCAACATTCTACATGTTCAGATCAGCTACAGAAGTTTTGGTATGGTCATTAGTTTGTTTTGATGATTATATTTGCTTATGATGTTGTGAATGCTTGAGGCATTCTTGGTATGGTTGGTATTGTACTTGGATATGGTATATGCTAGTTAGTTGTTTGAGTAAGAAACACTCTTATGTATGGTACAACATTGATATGGTTCTTATAGTTCACATCCTTGAGTTGCTTGTACATGGTTGAGGGCTATTCATGTTTTATGGTGACATATGCATGAGGGACATGCATATGGTCTTTGATATGTTTCATTGATGACATGGTATAGATATGCATATGGTTGATGGTATGGTATATGGCATAGGTTGTACATGGTTGATGCTCTGGTTCATGATTCACTACTCGTTGCTGATGTATATTTTGGTTCATGATTGATGAATGAGATAGTATGTATGTTGGTATACCCTTGATGCATGGTATGGTATAGGTTTAGTTGGTTGATGATCAGATACATGTTAATGAGACATTGACAATGATAATGATAGAGTTGTGACAATGACAGAGTTTGTGGTAGTGACAGTGGCAGAGTATGTGACATTTGGTCTACATTTTTATTTCAGGGTGACAAGACATGGCAAGGAAAGGTGGTTGTAGCTAGAGAACCTAGGGGGTTGTAGCCTCCTTCTGGTTGGAGCCAAAGAATCAGGGAATTGTAGACTCCTTTAGGTTGGAGCCTAAGAATAGGGGGTTGGAGCCTCCTTCTAGTTGTAGCTGGAGAATCGAAAGTTGGTGCTTCCAATGAATGTATTCTTTTGATATATAAGAAAATCATTATGTGGTTTTCTCCCTTTTGGGTTTCCATGTAAATTCTGGTGTACTGCGTATCTATTGTGATGTGATGTTGTTTATGATTATACTGTTGATGATATATTGAATGCTAATGATAAGCTATTGAATATTGTTGAAGAATAAACTGTGGTTAAAAGTACTATAATTGTTCATTACTGATTCACCCCCCCCTCTCAGTAATCCAACATTTTTTTTGCAAAATAGCCTATGGCCTCAAAATATTATCTTGTTTTTTTAACTATTAAAATAATATACAATCAGAAAATTGTTGTTTGGTGTTTGGAAAGTGTTATTGTTATTGTGCTTCTATTCACATAATATCTTCATATCAACTTAATTTCCTAGACCTAGGAAGCTAGTGTTGTTTGTCTAGTTATGCATATGTTGCATGCTTATTTTTCCAGGATTTTATTGCATTCTTATTGTGCTTTAGTTGTGGATGGATTTTTTCTATAGCGTTTAATGGGTGTTGTTGTTGTGTGATATACTTTTGGGATGTATGTTTGATGCCTTCTAATGTGCCTTCTAATGGAGACCAAAAGTGTTTTATTTGGTATAAGAGCATAATTTCCTTCCTAAGAGAAGAAGAAAAAATAGTGTTATAACAACCATTTAATACTATAAATATTTTGTATTGCAGGGAAAGAAAGGTTGGTGCATTATAGGCCCATTATGATAGATAGTGGACACTATTTTGTCTAAAATATTGAGCATAGTAGTAAAATATGTACAAATAGTTTATGAACTTGATCTAGATTTATAAATGGAACAAAATGAAATATAGATGTATAGCAAAGAAACATAGAAATATAATAAAACTTGAATTCTATTAATAAAGAGAACTTGTTGAAACTAAAAAATGTAGACTAAAACAAACTTGCTCAAATGGTGGAAAATTATCTTTGAGAAGAGATGTGATGACTATGCTCATTCACAACAAGATGAGTACAATGAGGCTCCAAAGGAACTTTTAACATAAAACATAAATGAGAAAACCATAGACATCCAAAAACCTAACCCCAAGAGATGAAATTTCAAAAGGTTTGTGGGCCTCGATGGGGGTAGTTGATATGTCAACTTCCCGAGGGTGTAAATTTTGCATAAGATATATGTTTGGGGTGCTCAATACACCATTGGAAAGGTGTAACCGAGGATTAGATATTTCATTCGACCTAGAATATTCCCTTGGATACATCATGGGTGTTGTTGAGCCCCAAAAACATCATTTAGGGCCTTAAAATGGCCCCGGAAGTTTGGGACCAGAAAAACTGTAAAACAATTGCCAAAATGAAAATTGTTCTTTGATCCAGTGGAATAGGTGCGTGGCCATCGATATCCACCTAGATCAGTCCTTCCCCCTTAGGAAGAAATGGTATCCATTGCATTGAGTGCCCCCATAAGATGGAGATACTTCCGATAATATTAACCCCGGGTGAGCCACTTGCCTTGGTGAAGGAGCTACCCTGATCTAACAACCCGATGAATTTGGATCCTCTGTTGGAAAGTTCCCTTAATCTGAGTGTCCATGATATGATAAATGGATACCTATTCCATGAAGTTAAGGTTGATAACTGTCAGTGTCAACTTCTCTACGATCTACGATGTGTCCAATAATGGTGGGAAATATGGTTGAAGGAGGTCCACATTGAACACTCGGTGCAGGCCAAGGAAGGGGGGAATACTTAGCTCAAAAGAATTATCACCCACAACCTTGGTGATGGTGCAAGGTCCATAGCAAAGTGGATGAATCTTCTGATGGGGTCCTGTAAGGTGCTCTTTCTGCAAATACGAACATACCTTGTCTCCCACCTGAAACTTGTGTGACACCTGATGTTGATCATGGCATTGTTTGTACTTAGCATTGGATTTCTATAAAATATCATGGACTTGTTGTTGGATGTGCTGAATCCATTCAAAAAACTTGGTGGCTTTGTCAACCTTAGATTGAGCGTGGAATGATTATGCATGTGTGGATGCAAGGGCAATGCAACATCAATGGGACCCAATGGTTGAAATCCCAACCACACCTGAAAGGGACTATGGTCAGTCAAGCAATGAAGGGCTCCATTATATATGTGTTGAACATAGGGGAGACTCTCATCCCATGTGTGCGGATGTTTGGAGTTGCACATGCACAAGATATGCACGATCATTATGTTGATGACCTCTGTCTGGCCATCAGTTTGGGGGTGGATTTGGTGAGCTTGGTGTCCAAAAGTGACCAAAGGATGGAGAAGAATTCCTATGAACCTAATATCCTGATCCGATATGATGGTTTGTGGTATCCTGAAGTGAACCCACACCCATTCAAATAATAGCTTGGCAGTGGACTCCGCTGTGATATTCTTCTTGATGGTTGTTATAATGGCCATCTTAGAAAATCGATCAGCCACTACAAAAGCACATCCATTTCCCTACTTGGTTGAAGGAATACCCGACATGTAGTCCATCGAGATGGATTCCCATGGTCTATCGGGAGTAGGAAGAGGGGTGTACATGCCTTGTTTCTTAGTGGTTTTTTTGGAAATGGGGGAGGAAGTGCATGAACTGATATACTTGCTGACATCCTAGCACCGTTTTGACCAATATAAATGCTTCTATAGTACTACCACGGTATTTTACATGCCAAAATGTCTTATCATATGACTGTAGTGAGCTTCTCAAATCAGCTTCGCACGCTCACTTGAAGGAACACAGAGGTGGCCTAAACGACATAAAAATCCATCTTGAAGATGAAATCTAGTGACAGTTACACCTATGCCCAACATCTGGTAAGTGGTAGTGATGTTAGGATCACTCTTGTATAGTTGGGGCCACTTGGATGCCTCATGGCCAGAGGAGTGGAGCACCGTGGTTAAGGCTGCAACTGGAGGTTGACTGAGGTAGTCAGCGACATGATTGGTGCTATCTATCTTATATTTGATGTTGAGATGGAAATGTTGCAAGTATGTGGACCACTTTTGATGGAAGTCATTCTGCAATTTTTCTTGTGTCTGCATGAACTACAGAGGCTTGTGATTAGTGTGGATGATTGTCTCATTCCCAAGAATGTAGTGCTTTCATTGTCGGTAGGCTTGTACAATGGAATACATTTCTTTTTCATAGGTGGTCGGGTAATTAAAGACGACATCTGATAGTGTCTCACTGTGATATGCCATTAGATGCCCATGTTGAGTGAGAACTATGCCCACGACATAGTCGAAGGCATCGATCTCAATCTATAAAGGTTGATTCAAATAGGCTAAGTGTAACATCCAGTTCCACTGGTCACAGTTCATACCACTAACTTATTCTTTGAGAGCACTTGCAAACAAGTGATCCGGTTAAAACATGGTACATTATGATTATCTGTTTTGGTTTATAAGATTATGCTATGATTGAGTATTGAAATTGATATGTTATTAATATTGATGTATATCATTGACATGTATTGTGATGAGTTTCCTAAGTGTACAGGAAATGCGACATGATGAGGATGCTAATGGCATCGACAAACTTCCTTGGACTCTGGATTGAGTCAGGGAGTGGACTATTGACTTTGGTTATGGGTACTTGATTATTACGCATGTGTTATAGGATGATTTCAGATATGGATTTCATGTATATGAGTTATTAATATTATCTTTGTCAGTGGATGCAGGCATGAAAATGCTTGCTAATATGAATCACATATGGAGTAAAGGGTTCATACATAGATATCATATGGATGAGGGAGAGGTGTGGCAACATCCATGTCACAACCTACTAGCACTCTCATCATGATCTTAACTGAAGGTTAACAACTACCTTGTTCTGAGAGGTTCATGATTCCATGAGGGAAGATTGAGACAATCACTCACGAGGAATTATGAGGGGTGCACAATAAGGCATATTAATTATTCCTCTGTAATCCCTTAGTCTCACACAAGGTCAACAAGTGGAGTATTGACTCCAAGCGTCAGAAAACTTCCAAACTAAGTCAATTGGCGAGTAACACCCTTGGAGCACGAAGGTGCATATTAAAGGGCACATTGCAGGAATAATTTATGAGTTAATAAAAATATAGAAGAACTTAGAGAATAAAATAAATACTTAGGACTAGTAGAAAATAGGATATGAAATTATATAATTTTATATTAATTTATGAAAGGGAACAAAAAAAAAAACCTAAGTTTAAATGTTTATGCCTAAACAAGTTATAGAAATGAGTTAAGGGAATTTAGACTAATAAAAACTAGTAAAGGGAGAAATATAATAAAAATTTAGACATGTGCACAATGTGTTCATGAAATTAATAAAGAGGAATTTTAATTAAACTAAATTGTATTCATGAGAGAATGAGTTATCAACATAGAGTTAGAATCCTAAGTCAATCAAATTCTAAATATTAACTAAGAAAAGAGTCCTAATCAAACTCTAACTGTAAATTAGTTAGGAGACACAATAAAAGAGAAATTGGGGAACTAAGGTACAACTAAGAGAAAATCTAGGAACTAATTGTGGGTGAGAGGGAAAATGCATAATTATTTTAAATTAAAAAGGAATAAACATGTGCAACTTGGGGGAATTGTGACAAGTGTTGAGGGTGAATAATCTCCAATTTGATTATTAAAAATTATTTAATTATGCATGAGATGACAAGTGTCAAAGCAAAATTTCTTATAAAAATAATGGAGAAGTAGGAGGAAAACACCCTATTGTTGGATGAATGAATTGTTGTTAAAATTTATATTCACTAAGTTTACTTGTGTGAGTTGGGCTGCAAACTTGTGCAAGAGGTGGAAGCCTTTCCTTATGAGGGCAAGCTTGAGCTAATTTCTGGATCTGAAACTCTATGTGTGACCCCTTTGTAGCTCAGGGAGCTAAAGGGGAAGATGAGTACCCCTAGCATTGGTTGGGAGGTATCAGTGACGTTGTCCGATTAGCAAGCTAAGGGACATGGCGTAAATTACCAGTTGAAGATCGACATCAAATATCAGTAAAAATTCTATTTACGGTATTTTATATTTTAGTTACTTGAATTGTCAATACGAATAATTTTGTATGGTTATTAAATCCAATTGGAGAAGAAATATTATATTTTTCAATGCACACACTATTGAGTACATTTTTATGCTTCCATTTTGCTCTATAAACTATACTTTTGCCTCTATATCCATCCATTTTGCCTTCATTTCATTCCATATTTTCCATGAAATAGCCTATGCAAGGTATATTTGTCATTCTTTAGCTTAAGAATTGAGTTTTCTAAATTTTAGCATTAAAATTGAAAATTTATCAGAAATTACAGGATTTGACCAAATCTCGTAAAAGCTCCGTGGTTTGTATACTTGCAGGACACCTGGGAGAAATCTAAGACTTGGGTCATGTTCCCTAATGTACAAGGATGGATAATGAAATATCAGATTCGAAATATGATCCTTCCATATGTCCGGTCAACACTGGTCAAACAGGGCCACTTCAGTAGAAAATACCCTGTTTCAGCCTTAAATCTTGGACAGTTTTGGATTTTCGTGGGATTTGACCATATATTGTGGATTTGAAGGAGGCATTCGAC
>JZKD02S0502964.1:161236-201561 GCA_000966675.3 Picea glauca | reverse complement strand
ACCAAGACAGTCCAAACACACAGAAAAGACTGGTCAGACAAGCTTCAAGAAGCATTATGGGCATACAGAATCACCTATAAAAACAATATTGGGTTTACTCCTTATCAGCTGGTCTTTGGTAAGCAAGTTTTGCTACCTATAGAATTTCAAATTCATACTTTTAAATTAGCAGCTGAATTAGGAATAGATCTTTCTGAAGCACAAAAAGAGAGGATCATGCAATTAAATCAATTAGATGAGATGAGACAGGAAACAGTTGAACACAACACTTTGATACAACAACAGAGGGCACATTGGCATGATAAGTATATCAAGAAGAAACAATTAAAAGAAGGAGACTGGGCTTTGTTATTTCATTCAAAATTCAAAGATTTCAAAGCTAAATTTACAACTCATTGGCTGGGTCCTTATGAGATTGCAGAAGTCTATGACAATGGCTTAGTCAAATTACAAACAATAGACGATGAGGCAAGCTCATTCATAGTCAATGGACATAGGCTAAAGCTCTACAATAAGCCTCTAAACAAGGAAGACTTTCTACAGCAAATATCTCAACATAATGAGATGGAAGTGTTGGAGAAACAAAACCATGTGTCTCCTCCACATTCTCCTTAAAAAAAATTATAAAAAAAAAGAGAGAAAATAAAAATAAAAAATATATATAAAAAGGAAAAAAAGAAAAAAAAGGGAGTTTAGTTGTGAAAACCCAGGAAACTGGCACAATATAAACTCGAATTTTGATTGGAAAACCAAGTAAAATTGGCCAACCAAAATTCTTCAAATAATAATAAATTTTCATCATTAACTTGTAGTTTCATTTTTCAGCTTCAAAAGTTTTTAACACTTATCTCTAACTTGAGGACAAGTCAATAAATAAGGATGAGGGGGATAAGGTATATTTTGAAAACCTTTCAAGCCTTCTACATATGACATCATGCATTAAAGAAAGGAACCAACTCCATTCAGCAGAGGGACCTGAAAGTATCCATTTCAATTCAATAGAGGGACCTGAGAAACTATCAACTCCATTCAACAGAGGGACCTGAAAGTATCCATTTCAAATTCAGCAGAGGAACCTGAGGAAGACAACAACTCCATTTAGCAGAGGGACCTAAGAAAGTATCAATTTTCAATCAGCAGAGGGACCTGAGGAAGACATCCATTTCAAATTCAGCAGAGGGACCTGCAGAAAATATCAAATTCCCATCAGCAAGAGACCTGAGAAGATATCAATTTCAATCAATAGAGGGACCTGAGATACTAAGAAAAATAAATACAAGAGGAATCTGAGGACTTACACCAACATCCCATCCAGCTTCAATCAAGCAAAACACAATGAGCAAACAAGTTAGTATATATTTTCCTTTTTAATGCTTTAAATTTGAGAATTCTTCCTAAGCTAGGAATGATAAATATCATATCCTTCCTTTCCCCTACATCATCTTTTCATCACTCCATTTTCATCCTCAAAAGCACTAAAAATGGTACTTAAAAGAACCACTTTTGGTTTCCAAAGGAGTTACAAGGAGGGATTGGGTTTCAAATACCAAAACACATTGTTTGTTTTGAAGCTATCAAAAGCTCTGTTGCATACACAGGCTGAAGTATTGTTGCATAAATTAAGGGTGGTTTGCATACATTTAAAAAGGGGTTATAAGAAGAAAAATTCATGCTTGATGAAGGAATTGGAAACAAATTTGGGAGTTATATGTCAAATGAACATTTTTTTTTAAAACCATATCTTATAATAATTGCAAAGGGGAGAAGAGTACAAAGGTACGAATAGAGTAGCACCTTCAGCTGTGATTGTTGTACAAACCATTTTAAAAAATAAAGACCCTTATTGAAATCTCCACCAACGTTTTATCTCTCCATAAAAACAAAACAACTCAATTGATTTTTCATATTTGTTGGGCCTCACCAAACATTGCACGTTGTGTCTCATTTTGCACGCTCCCGGACTTGAACTACCAATGCACCTCTGCATATACTTACCTCCATTTCGAATTACACATTCTGTTTACAAATCCTACGCATTTCAAATCCCTACACTCTAGCACATTGTTCTTCCTACGCATCCTAAATCCCTACACTCTAGCACATTGACCCTCCTATGCATCCCTACTCTGAAATTCTCTAATAAAAAAACGAATTGTATGTTGACAATTACACTGTCAACATACAAGATTTCGTTCTGTGGAAGAAAACACAGGGGATTGAAGGAGATACGTGGTAAAGCAAAGGTAGAAAACGTATCCAACTAGGAGTCGACCACTGAAGGTAAGCCCGAACTCAAATAATTAGACAACCAAGTATAAATTCAACATTCTGGATACATTTGTAAAACAAGATAGTCCATGTTTAGCAGAGGCCGATTGAAAGAAGGGAAATTGAGCCAGAATTCGACAAAGAAGCCTGAGAATTTTTCAAAATTACCAGGTATGCCCGTGCATAATTTTTTTTATGAACAGAGAACAACTTAGGAATAAAAAATAAAGAGATTTCCTTTGCTTATTTGAACAGAAAATATTCTTGAAGACCATACACAGAATTAAATTCACGCAGAGTCTGAAAGTTTAAGAAATTTTGGTCAAAAGAATTGTAGAGTTGAAGCTTTTTATAAAACAGTGGAAATATTTTAGGTCTTGTTTTTGAAAAAAAAATTGAATTATGGTATCTAGATATGAACCAGGGAGGCTTGTTGCATCAGAAATATACAGAGATTGTATACAAATTTTGGAGCAAAAACAGTGGATAGGTTTCTTTGAAAAATTTGATGGATTTTGTGAAGGAGTTGCCTTAGAATTTTCTCACTCATTTGATGGGGAAAGAGCTACTGTTGGAAACCTTACCATCGGGATCACTGAGGATAGCATTGCACTTGTCACTGGACTTCCTAAAGTAGGAGAGAGATATTTCAAAACCAAGCATTTCAAAGATAAATTATGGGTACCTTTTATTTCCAGGTCAAGGCTAGCAACAATAAATTGGAAGAAGGGAATCCCAAGGAGTTGGTTGGTTCATCCCTGGGATGAATTAGCATACCTCATACAGAAATTTATAACTTGTGAGGGAAGGTTTAGCATCATCTACCTATATCATATTAAACTACTACAGCATTTGAGAGGTGACTGTGAAATCAATATGCCTTATTTTCTCTTACAAAGCCTTTCCAAAATGGCCAACACTGTCCAGAAACAGGGAAGGAACACAAAAAGGAGTTTATATCACTGTGGTCTTATTAAAATGATCATTAAAAATGAAATACAGAAGCAAAATTTGATTTGGCAACAGTTTACCATTGAAAATGGTTTTGAAACAATAAAGGAGGAAGAATAAGAGGAGCAAATTTTAGTTGACTAATGATGAAGGAGAAGTACAACACCCCAAGGCAACAAGCCCAAAATCGCCTATGGGGAGGAGAAAAACAATAAGTATGGTGATAAAAGAGAAATAACTTGAGGAAAAAGACAAGATTTTTACCACTTATGAAAGGAAGACAAGAAAACGCCAACAAGTTCAAAAGGGCCAAATACAAGAAAATGATGATGATGCACAACAAGCACAGTATGAACATATTCAGACTCTAGAAGCACAATCATTGGGAAATGATGGTTTTGAGGAACAAGAAACTTCTACCTATGAACAGATGAGAGTAGATATGGAACAATTAATCAGAGACATGAAAGAAGAACCTCAAATGGAAGAGGTGGTTGGTACATCCACATCTGAACTTGACAGGAATAATAAGAAAATAAGGAAGATGAAGAGAAAAATCAAAGAAATTGAAGTCTTAGAAAGATACATAAAAACATAAAATGAAATGATAAGAACTCAAAGCCACAAAACACAAGAGGAGAATGACACTTTGAAGAAGAAGAACAAGAAACTTAAAAAACAAAACAAGTTAATCTTCAAACAAGCCTATAAGTGGTTCCAACAGAAAAAGGCATATAAAGAGAAGTATCAAAGAATGAAAGCACTTCATACAGCTCAGGCGAATGTGGAAACATTATTTCAGGCATCGGAGGTGGTAGAAGATCAGTAACAGAGTTCAAGGACATTTTTGTGCACGAGGACATGCAAAGACTTCCTCTTGGGGGAGATGTTGAGTACATTTTTATGCTTCCATTTCGCTCTATAAACCATACTTTTGCCTCTATATCCATCCATTTTGCCTTCATTTCATTCCATATTTTCAATGAAACAACCTATGCAAGGTATATTTGTCATTCTTTAGCTTAAGAATTGAGTTTTCTAAATTTTAGCATTCAAATTGAAAATTTATCAGAAATTACAGGATTTGACCAAATCCCGTAAAAGCTCCATGGTTTGTATACTTGCAGGACACCTGGGTGAAATATAAGACTTGGGTCATGTTCCCTGATGTACAAGGATGGATAATGAGCTATCAGATTCAAAATCTGAGCCTTTCAGATGTCCGGTCAACGCTGGTCAAACAGGGCCACTTCAGCGGAAAATACCCTGTTTCGGCCTTAAATCTTGGACAATTTTGGATTTTTGAGGGATTTGACCATATATTGTGGATCTGAAGGAGGCATTCGACCCTCCTAGGATATTATGGATCTAATCATGATATTTAGGATACCTATTAGCATTTTTAGTTTTGAGACTCTTGTATAAATACTCTTAAGCCTAGACTAATAAGACACTCTTGATGTGAATGAAGAAAATTTGGAATTTGCACTCTTGAAGATCAGCTCTGTGTTTTTTTCCTGTGAATGCTTATGATATGATGATTTGAATGCTACTGGAGCTCTTTCTTAGCTTATTCAACTCAAGTGTACCAGTGAAGCATTGGAGGGCCCCCTTTGCCAAACTAATACACTCTTTCTTTGTGTTCTTTTTCAAGTACATATTTTAGATCAGATCTTGTTGTAGATGAGTTTTATCTTGCTGTAGTTAGATGAATTTCATAGCTAAGTCACATGCTTAATGTTTTCAAGCCTTACTCATATTGTGAATGATTTCTTGAATAAGAATTCAATGTGTAGTTTGTCTCCAAGCATTAAGATAGTCATGAATGCTTTTTGAGTTATTTATGATTTTAGTACTTTGATTTGATTTGATGATAGTTGTTAATGAATGAATGAAAGAAGACAATGAATGCATCTCTTGAATAAGAGTTTTTTTCTTCTAACATTTGATAAGTCTTAGAACTAGTTTGAACATCTCTTGAATGCTTACTGTTTATACTTTTTAGAAAAACAATTGTTGATTACTATTATGAGATCTATGAATATGACTTCTGAATAGAAGCTTAGCATCTCTTTCACATTCAGCCTTAGAATAGGTTTTTGGTTTATCTCCATTAAAGATAAAAACTATCTCTAAATCGATATACTTTAGACGTGCCTCTAAGTCTTACAAACACCGGATTGACAATCATTTGTACTCTAATTTACACCATTAGATTGGAGCCTAACACACACATGTGGAACTGTTGTCGGGACATTATTATAAGATTGAAATTTATTCCAGAATTGTTGTAGAAATATTGATTAGTTTTTATGAATTTCAAAAATTTGATTAGTAAAGTTGCATACAAGATTTGGAAATGAGTAAGTAAGCATCAAATCTCTGAAAAATTCATAGCTCATCTTGTAATCAAACTTTGGGGTGAGGAGGAACAATTTTTTGTTTATCCATTTCATTTAATGCTTAAGAATGATGAATTAAAATGTTACTTTCCCTAAATCGTTTCTAAATAAAATCTGAGTCTATTAACTGTTTATATAAGTTGTTAATTTTGGTATGAACTCTACGTTCGTACCCTTGCTACAGTGTTTGCTTATTTCCTTCCATGGTATGTATAGGTTCCTAAAGGTTATATCAATATTCTCCCTTCCTTAATGGTAACGTAGGATGGAGAAAGTGTGAAACCTAAAAAAAGATGGGAGCTTTGGAGAGAAGGCATTGGCGAGAAGGTGTTGGTGTACAAAAGTTTTAGGCGGGATTCTATATTTAGACATTTTTTGAACTTGAAATCTGATCTTCATGGTGGATTACTTTGTTTAGTACCCAGTATTCACTGGAAGTCACTTTTGCAACCTCTACTCAAGAGTGGTTTTTGCCCTGACATTCTGGCAAGAACTTTTTGTTGTTTTCTCAGAAGCCCTTTTCGGGGCCCCACCATCTTTTGGTGTTTTCTTCTCTCCTTTTTCAACTACTCGGTCCACCGAAGCCTCACTTCAATATTTCCAGGTTCCTTACCTATTTTCTTCTTATCTGTTTGGTGGGAACATTATAAATAATGTATGGAACTGCCAGTTTTCTTTCGGGTACCACAAACGAGGTCGTTTGGGAGAGTGATCAAATCAACCATCTCATTGAAAATATGGGAAAAGACAATGGCGGAGTTCCACTGGGTATTTTTCCACAAAATTCTACAACTAAGTCTTCTATGCCTTCCTACTTGGATTCCTCCAAGGTGGATAAAAAGAATGACAACCTTTCTGACTCTACAGGCCCGGTTCTTCACTCAGAGGGTCACCCGACTCCTGTTACTAACTCTCACAAGACTTGCACCTGCATTTTTCCTTTCAACAATAGACTGGGTACAAGTTCTCGACAGAGTCTTCCTAAGACTACTTATATTCTAGAAATACACTCTCCTACATTTCACAACTCAAAATCTGTAAGAAAAAATACCTCAGGTAAGATCTGGAAGCCGAAGAAACAGAGGAGAAGACTGGCGATTGGGATGGATGTCGGGTTGGAGGAAACGTGTCAACTATCACTCTGTGATTTAGTTGGACGTTTTTCCTACAAGTATAGGTGCTCTACCACATTCAAAGACTAGATGCAGACCCATTGGTTTTCCAGCCTTGGCTATCTGCCGAAGCACTAGACTCTCAATTTCGGCTGGTTTAGTTTAGTCTTCAACGCTCTAGAAGACGCCGAACTTATTCTCTCCATCTTTTGGGAATTTGAAGGAGGCAATATCATGTTAAAGAGGTGGTGCATAGGCTTTAACCTAGCCATTGAATACTTTATCCTACTCCACATTTGGGTCCTGCTACCGGGTCTTCCTCTTAACCTATGGAACAAGCCGACTTTGAATGTGATTGGTAATATTCTTGTCTGCTTCTTGAAATTTGATTAACATTGCCTCAGCTCACATGACAAACAAATGGCCAGAGTCTTAGTTGAGATTGACATTCACACAAGGTTAATGGAGGATCTGAAACTTGAGTGGTGTGGGCAGGTAATGATCCAATGCCCGCACTACCTGGGGATCCCCTTCCGATGTTCACAGTGTCGGCAGATGGCCAATCTCATAAATGACTGTACAATGGGGACAATCTTTGGCAAACCTGAGGACTATATGGATGATCCACTCACTACTGCCTATATGAGTGAAGAGGAGGATGTTGGCCTGGTTGCTGCTCCAGGAGATATAGGAGAAATTCCACTTGACGATTCCATGGGATCACTTATTGGTAAGCTGGGATCGTACTGCCCTACTCTTTTTTCTAAGCTCTCTCTCTGGGAAAGGGATTTTTTAGAAAATTCTACTGATCTACATCAAGTGACCACCTCTGCACTCTCCACCTTCACCTTTGAACTTAACTCGATTAGTTTACAATTCCCTACTACAACAAAAACTCCCCCTTCCCCTACTTGTGCTACTTGACAACCTTCTCCATTGCCAAAATTCTTACACCCTTCTTCCCCCTCAAATACTCCTCCTTTATCCATAGCCTCTTAGGATACCATTGAACCTCTGGCAGTGAATACTTCCCTGGAACCCTTCCACACTGACTCAGAATATCCAAATATTCTTCCCTCATTTTGGGACATTGATGTCCAACAACAGACTTCAACCAGTTCACATAGGATTCCCCCCCGTCCTTCAGACCATTTGAAGTTTTCAGACCCCAACACTATTTCAGACTCGCCCAATCCTTCTTGTCCCGATTCTGCCAATCTCATCCCTATTCTGACTTATTGGGGCTTGGAGGCACTACAAGGGACTACCTCTTGCCTTCCCTCACAACCCTCACCTGCTTCAAGAATCCTCCAGGAGAAGCATATAGTCTAGTCTCGTGGCTTGGGAAAGAAGGTAGGACTAATTTCTTCCTCTACCAATCTGCACTCAACTTCAACTTCTGATATTGGGGTGCTTAGAGGCATGAAATCCCAAGCCAGAGAAAAATCATGATCCCCCTCTCACTTAACATCAGAGGGGTGGGAGGGCCTCATAAACTATCTACTTTGCGTAGACTCCTTGACATTAACAAGCCCGACATCATCTTTCTACAAGAAACGCTGGTGGATGAAGAAAAAGCATGCAAATTTATTTTTTCTCTCTGTCCCTTCTGGATGGTCTACGCTCTTAGCTCCGTGGGGAAGTCGGGAGGACTTCTTGTTGCTTGAAATCCACACATATTTGAACGGGAAGCATTTATGTGTGTAGGTGGAATCCTTCTCACAGGTTTACATCTTCCCAATAATAAAAACTCTCGCTCATCAACTTTTATGGGCCTTGTTCTGACCGTAGAGCATTTTGGAATTGTGTTCAAGCCAACGGACTTCTTAAGTCATACTCTCTCATTCTAGCCCGAGATCTCAATTTTACCATAGGAAATGAGGAAATTTGGGGTGTTGCTGCGGTTAATGATCCCCTGGGAGGATTCTTCTCGGACTTCTTCACCAATAATCAACTAGTAGATATCCAACCAGCTGATCGAGTGCCCACCTGGCGCAATGGCAGACAAGGGAATCAAAGCATAAAAAAATGCTTCGATAGAGTTTGTATCTCAACAACACTTCTAACTGATTCTATTCGATATAGATCCTGGGTCTCTTTTCCTTTTGTCTCGGACCATGCTCCAATCCTCTTTCAATTGGCTTTTGTCCACAACAAATTTACTTACCCTTTCAAATTTAATGCAACTCATTTGGGTGAAGAGTATTTTCGTGATATAGTGCGCTCCGTTTGGGTTTCACCTCAGGTTACAAATGAAGCTGGTCCTCAACACAGGTTGACTGCCAAACTTAGTTACTTAAAAGCTCAAGTGAAGACCTGGATCACAAAAAAGAAACAGTTGGAAAGCCGTAACTTGGTTTCTCTTGAAGCTGAGTTTGTTGAACTCTTAAAATTAAGCCTCCACACCGGTCCAACTTATGATCTGGAAAACAAATTAAAAATTTGGGAACCTAAGCGTAATAAAATTTTGTTAGAGGATGAAGAACGTTGGCATATGAAAAGCAGGGCCACGTGGATAAAATCTAGCGATAAAAACACAAATTTTTTCCATAATTTTGCCAGCCATAGACGCAACAAAAAGCACATGTGGGAAATTCTTGATGACGAAGGCCAATCACACCTCGGTCAATATGCCATCAAAATGCAAGCAAAGCAACACTTTTCCTTCTTTTTCAAAGCACTCGAATAGAACACGATAGTTGAACACATCAACTTAGTGAGATTGTACCCCAACTTGTTTACGGCAGAAGACATCTTCCTACTAGAATCAGCTGTTACAAAAGAAGAAGTATTTGAGGCACTAAATGGTATGACCAAAGAAAAAAGTCTGGGTCTTGACGGGTGGATAGTGGAGTTCTACATTTCATTTTTGGATCTATTTGCAGATGACCTCCTCTCATGCATTGAAGAATATCGTCTTAAAGGAGTGGTCATTAGATCACTTAATTGAACTTTTATTGCATTGATTCCAAAGTTGAATGGCCCAGCCACCTTCGGTGATTTTTGATTGATTTCTCTTTGCAATCTCAGGTACAAAATCATTACTAAAATACTTGCCACCAGACTTTGTTCGATTTTTCTCGTTCTCTTGCCAAGGAACAGTTTGTCTTCTTAAAAGGAAGACAAATCATTGATGCGATAGGAACAACTCAAGAGTGTCTACACAGCATCAAAGAAAAAATACTGCAGGCACTCATCCTTAAAATCGACTTAAAAAGAGACTATGACACTATCAATTGGAATTTTCTCAGACTTGTATTATTATAGAGTGGTATTGGTATTCCGACAACCAACTGGATCATGGGTTGTATCACTTTGACAACTTTTATTGTTTTGATAAATGGTGAGCCATCATATTTCTTTCACTGTGAAAGGGGTCTCAGGCAGGATTGCCCCCTCTCGCCTTTATTATTTGTTTTGGTTATGGAAGGATTGAGCTTGGCTCTCAAACACAAACAAGATGAAGGACTTCTGACAGGTATCAAAGTTTCCAGATATATCCATATTTTGCACCTTTTATTTGCTGACGATATTTTAATCATGACTAAAGCTTCCATAGAAGAATGGAAGGAGATCAACATTGTTTTGCATCTTTTCTGCAGTGCTACGAGCCTCCATATTAATTCCCATAAAACAACACTCCTACATTTTGGTGTCAACCAATAGGTACTTGATGGCTTTAAAGAACTATTTCGTTTCGAATTTCAAGATCTGGAGAAAGGTTTTATGTATCTTGGATACTTTTTGAAGATGGGGTGATACAAGACAGAGGACTCGTTATGGCTCCTAGAAAAATATGATAAGAGATTAAGACTCTGGTGTAACTGAGGGTTGACCATTGGGGGCCATCTTGTCCTGATCAAAGCAGTCATTAATATCCAATCTGTGTATTGGCTGGCTTTATCAACCATTCCCGCCACTATTCTTCATAGAATATGCCAACTCACTTTCAGATTCCTTTGGTATGGCGGTAAAAATAAGAAAAAAATCCATCTCCGTAACTGGACTCACATTTCCTACCCTAAATCCCTTGTGGGGTGAGGGATGAGAAACATCCCTTGTTTTGGAAGAGCTTTGGCAGCCAAAATTCTGTGGAGAGATTTAATGCATGACGGCCTTCAGCACCGGGTTCTCAAATCTAAATATTTTCCATCCTGCTCAGCTGACAATTGGCTCTGTTTCTTTAGCTTCAATAGAGCCAAAGGGTCACAGTCTTGGTTACACCTATTAAAATATGCCCACATAATCCTCCATTGGATTGCCTGGAGACCTGGCTCAAGGCACAACATTATGGTGGGACATGACTGCATTCTGGGCATGGGAGAATCTACTATCTTATCGGATGATCTTATCTGAATTATCAATTGTCTAGGGATATATCACCTCTATCAGGCCGCTGAAAACAACCGATCAGGCTCATCTACATCTTTTTGTCTCTCTGGAGCGGCTTTAAACCTTTTGGGAAAAAATCGAATGGAATGGGAATTATTTAGATGCGGCTTCATCAACTCAGGCGTTCAGTTACATGATTGGCCAGACGCTTTAATATGGACAGGTGGAGACCAGTCTGGAACTACCTCGGTTAAAAAAAATTATATGGCAGTGGAAAAAATGAAATGGACACATACAATCAGTGGTTGGAAAAAGGTTCTCTGGTCATGGGCCTACCCACTAAAAATCAAAATATTTTTTTGGCTTGCTGCTGCAAATAAAATCCTCATGTGGGAGGTACTCCAGTGCAGAGGCTTCACAAGGCCAGGCTTTTGTATCCTTTGCAAAAACAACTGTGAAACGACTCACCATCTATTAGTCGATTGTGCATTCACTGCGGCGATTTGGAACAGAATACAATTTCTCCATTTCCCTTTTTTTACTTGGTCGTGGTAGGGTACTAGTCTTGAAGATTGTCTCATTTCCTGGCACAAACAAAACAAAACAATTACAACACTGCCAGATTTCATCTGCTGGTTTGTGTGGCAGGAAAGAAATTCAGCGTTATTCGATGACCAACAACCTTCCTTAAAGCGGGTAGTCTATCGTGTCACAACTGCCCTGCATGATTATAAAGAGATTCCAAGAAGCATAAATCGGAAAAAGGGACATCCCAACCACAACTGGAGTGGTCTGATTGCTTGGTTTGATGGTGCAGCTGAGTCTTCGGGCCAGAACAGTGGTGCAGGAGGTATTATAATGTTGAATCGACATTGCAGTTACAAATGGTATTTCAATTGTGGCCAAGGGACAAATGATAGAGCAGAACTGTTGGGAGTCTAGGATCTTCTCACGTTTGCCTCCCGATTATTCATTTATTCAATCCTAGTTCAGGGCGACTCCAAGATCATTATTTATTGGTTAAAGGAAAAGGGTCGTCTCAAAGTGGTCAACTTAGAATGCTGGAAACTTAGAATAAGAAACATTATTGGCCTCTTCCAACCTATCTCCTTTACACATGTCTATAGAGAAAAAAATGAAGTGGCGGACAGACTTTCAAAGCAGGTTCTTCTAAAAGATCCTGGAAAAATCTACTACTTTCAATGCGTTGAGGAACATGAGGGTCCTCTTTGTACACTATAAATTTATTAGATTTTGATCTTTACTTATTCTCATTTGCAGAATTGATCAATTCAGTACCTGAGTATTAGGCTGCTATTGTCCCTCTTGGTTACACTTTTTTTATGTGCTTCTCATTCAGCATATGACAGATTGGTACCTTGCTACTATGTATTGGTTTCTGACTGTTAGATGCCCCTTGATTTTCACTTGAAAGGGGCACACATCTCCTGTGTTTATTCCATTTTTCTGGGTTCAATGTACATACCAGATTATATTACTCATTTAATATAAAGAGAAATTTTTCTGGGGAAAAAAAAAACATAGAAGTCAGGTAACGTACTTCAGAAATGATTAAATTATTCTCCCTTCTTTAATGGGAACGTAGAAGTCCATTGTATTTTAATAACTTCTCCATATTGTATTAATATACACTTGTTATATAAAAATACATTTAGGGTATCATATAAGAAATGGTGGTTACTTTACAGAAGAACATGATTTGAGTTAAAAGATTGATTCTAGTAATTATTATTAAATGTCTTATATTTAGTTAAGATTGACATCAACAAAGTATATTAATGTATCATTAATGATTATGTTGTGTCAATCATTAGAAAAGGGTTATAATTATAATTTTTATACCAATGAATTATTTTAATTATTGATATAGAAAGGGAATTGATATTAATGAAATGTGTGAAGGTTTTCTTTTAAAATTTCATATTGATATTGATATTAACAAATTATATTATGGTACATCTTATTGATTTTATTTTAAGCATCTATATAATTAACGGTTAGGAGTTAAATATAGGATAATGAAATTTTTTTGTTGGTTT
The DNA here is from genome assembly GCA_000966675.3 of Picea glauca. Lineage (NCBI taxonomy): Eukaryota > Viridiplantae > Streptophyta > Pinopsida > Pinales > Pinaceae > Picea > Picea glauca. The sequence continues at coordinate 188,436 of JZKD02S0502964.1, read as the reverse complement.
TTTTTTAATACATTTTACATCTAAGTATAATATACATGTATGGATCCTTATCTCATTGATAGAAACAAAAACTTTATTTTTTACGCCGAAAGGCGTACACCTATTGACGATGGGCACAATTAATGATCTTTTAATCTTAAGTTCTAATCTGATGGCTAAGCATTGAAGATGCTGGCATATTCTTAGTCGTCCTCCAAATTCAATGGGTCAGATTTATTGTTCATAACTTCCTTGCACTTATGAAGGCATCCGTTAACATGTTTACTTTTTTACATTTACCTAATCACATTATAAATTTACTGTAAAAATACATAATTGCCACGTTCAAATGATTAAAAGAATTCAAATATATACAGGCCACGTTTATATCATTCAACAGTTGTTCTATATTCATTCAACAACCCTCTTGGTTGATTTTTTTTAAATCAACTCGAAATTTTTACTGGGCTGAAGAGTTTTTACTGTGCGGGGAGGGTTTCGGTGTTCTCCAGCCACGAGTCAGTTGTGCTAGTAATATGAGTCTTATGTCATTGGTAAAAGTTGAGGTGATTACTAAATCCTTGGAAGCATAATTAACTTACGCGATGTATTTAAATTATATAATAAACTAGTGCGCTAGTTGCATATGTAAAAGTCGAAAGTTGATAACATCTTACTTTATTTTACTTTTGGATAGACCTTGTTGAGAGACAATCCATTTTTAGTTCTCGCACGGATGTTTGGGTGCATTGTAAAAACAATTGGTTGATTAAATAAATGTCTGATGGTCTTAATAACAATTATATGTGAATTTGTAAGGTACGTGATGTCGTCAATTGAATAATTGTCTATTTGAAAATTGCTTACTTAATTGTGTACAAAATTTCTTTTTTACCCTATGTTATCATGCAATGTTTATAACATTGTAGTTTCTCAACCGTTTTGATGTATCTAGAGGGTCATTACAGTAAGAAGAGTATTGGATCTGAGCACAAACGATTTTTCAGATCATTGAACGCTTGTTGTTGGGACTTCCCCCACAAAAAATTTTCCTTGCCACCACCATTGGTCACTTGGTTGAGGGCCCATGCAATATGGGAGAATCCCAACACGAACTTGTGATAGAAGTTGGCAAGTCCTAAGAAACTTTGAAGCTCGGTTAGTGTGGTCGGGGATAGCTAGTCACGAATGACTTGGATCTTTGTTGGATCCACATGCACACCATGCTCATCAACAATGTAGCCTAGTTATTGGACCCTATGCATGTCGAAGGAGAATTTTTCCAAGTTAGACTATAGCTTGTGTGGTTGTAGAGTGTGAAGGAACTGTTGAATATGTTGTAAGTGTTCTACCCAATTCTTTCTAAAGATGAGGATATAATCTAGATATGCCACCAAAAACGAATTGGTGAAAGGACGCAATATATCATCCATCAATCTCATGAAAGTTATTGGAGCATTTGTCAAACCAAAAGGCATGACTAGCCATTTGAAAAGACCTTATTTGGACTTGAAAGCAGTCTTCCATACATCAATTGGTTCTATTGGGACCTGGTGGTAGCTAGACTTTAGGTAAATCTTATTGAAAAAATTGGCTCCCTTGAGCTAGTCAAGAAGATCGTCAATTATGGGAATTGGGTACTGGTTCATGAATGTGAATTTTTTAGGGCCGTGTAATCAATGCATCTTCACTAAGTGCCATCTTTCTTCTACATGAGTACAATTGGGCTTTCACAGGGTGAGGAGTTGGGTTATATGTGCCCTTTTTGAAGCAACTCTTGGATCTGTTGCTTTATTTCCTCATTTTCCATTAGGGAGCGGTGATATTTTGGCCTATTGGGTAGAGGTGCACTAGGGGTTAGCTTGATTGAATGCTTGACCTGACAGTGCAGCGTTAGCCCGGTGGGTGAGGAGAAGATGTCTTTGTATTCTTCCATGACCTTGTCCACCTGATTCTGCTGCGTGGAGAGGCCCTGTGTAGAGGCCATGGATGTGGCTATGACATTCTATTCACTTTGAGAGAGAATCATGAAGAATAATAATTTCTCAGTCTGGGAAATGACCTTCATGCATTGCTTAGCAGAGATCAAAGAAATGGCAGTGGGCAGAGCTACCTTTGGTATCTTGTACAATTGTCTACCCAAAGTAATAATAATAATGCAAGGTTTAGACTCATATACAACATATTGTTTCCACAAGTATGGTTGGATTAAAAGAACATCAAAAAATTCAAGGGGGGAAATATCACACAATACCTCATCCTTGAAGGGCTTGATGTCGTAGGGCAAACAACACTATTGGTTGATGCAGAGATCCCTTCCTTGAAATAGCCACCCAATGGTGTAGGGTTGTGGGTGTGGTGTCTTCGATAGATTCAATTGTTTGAAGACCTATGCTAAGATCAAGTTCTTTTAACTTCCACTATCAACAATGAAATGCAGCAGATCACCCTTCACCCACATATGTGAGTGAAAAAGACATCCACCTTCCTCTGGTTCTTCTGGTTCACTTGGTTGGGCCTTGGTGGTAGTGATAGTGGAACTAGATTTTGCATCAATGATATGCTTCCCCTTGTCTGGATCTGATTAAGAGTCGAAACCTACCTATGACTTTAAGGATTTCATCCTGAACACCAATGACTACTTTGAGTGACATTCATTGATGCTATTCTAGGGGATTTTATGGAATTCACACCACTTCCCAGTCTCTTTCTTCATCTTCTCATTACCCTTATTTATTTGCAGCTTGGACTGGTTGTCCCAAAGGGGTCCATCCTTGCTTTGTCCATTGTTTTGTGGGTTGGGTTCGCCTTTTCCCTACTTCTGTTGTGAGGAATTTGTAGATCCAAACTCCCTCTTCTTGTATTTAAATTTATGCTCAATTTTGACAGAATATCAATAAGTCGCTCCCAGTGATGAGATGTCCAAAAAATCCATTTATGTTTGGATGTATTTATGCAGACAACCGCGGTACTTGAGCACCAGATGTCATTAATATTCTTTGATACCCAGCTTGGTGTGCAAGATATGGAAGATATTTGTGAACTCTGGTATTGTTTGGTCCCTTTCTTGTCGCAGTGTGGTCTATTTCATATGCTGGTCATCATAACTTCCAACAAGGTAGTATTGTTCCTTAATAACATCCCTAAAAAAATCCCAAGCAAGTGAGACCAAAAATATTGTAGATTCCTCAATGGCCTTTTTCTCACAGTAAGTCTCCGACCAATCCTTGATAGGGGGACAGCCTTAAGGAGCGAAAAGGTAATATTTTCTCCATTGGAAAAATTATGGATCGAAAAATACCCTTCTAGTAGATTCAACCATTTATCTACAACATCCACATCTGTTTGGCCTTCAAATAAGGGGATATCAAAATTGACTTGTACCTTGAAGGGGGTGGTGCCTCCAAAGTGGTCGCTTGATGAAGATGTGTCGCCTGTTGTCGATTGCCGAAGGATATATGCAAAGTTATCCATCATATTGTTCTTTTATCATGCGAGGGATTCCTTGAGAAATAGTTTTAAAGGATCTCATGCTCCATCGTCTCTCTTTTCTTCCACCATGGGAGGTCATCGTGACCATTGGGGATGGTCTTGTAAGGGCTCAACTACTTTGAGACCCAACTCCTTGTACCCTGACCTCATTGGGGACATTCATAGAGAAACAAATAAAGAGCAGACCTCTCTGATACCATTGATCCATATTTATAAATGGAACAAAATGAAATATAGATGTATAGCAAAGAAACACACAAAGATACAATAAAACTTGAATTCTATTAATAAAGAGAACCTAGTGAAACTATAAAAATGCAGACTGAAACAAACTTGCTCGAATGGTGGCAACTTATCTCTGAGAAGAGATGTGACAGCTACGCTCATTCACAAGAAGATGAATACAATGAGGATTCAAAGACATTTTTAACATAAAACATAAATGATAAAACCATAAACATCCAAAAACCTTACCCTGGGAGATGAAATTCCAAAAGGTTTATGGGCCCTGATGGGGGTAGTTGATATGTCAACTTCCCGAGGGCGTAACTTTTGCATACGATATTTGTTTGGGGCACTCGATACACCATTGGAAAGGTATAGACGAGGAGTACATATTTAGTTCATCCTATAATATACCTTCAATCACATGCTAAGCGTTGTTGAGCCCAAAAAACGTCATTTAGAGCCTCAAAATGGCACCAAAAGTTTGGGACCCAAAAAACTGCAAAAAAAATGCCAAAATGGAAATTGTTCTTTGAGCCAGTGGAATAGGTGGGTGGCCACTGATATCCACCTGGATTAGAAATATTCTCAATAGTGATATTCTCTATGCTAGTAAATCCTTTTCTATTTGTGTAAAAGAAAAATTGGGCTCTTTCTAATAAAAGGATTGATATTTTTTGTTGTGTGAAGATTCCTTGAAAGGAAAAATCATCCTTGAAAGATTTTTTTTTGAACCTCAATTTGAAATCAAATTTGATGTTTTATGAACCTTGAAAAATATATGTAAATCAATTTGGTTGGCTTATGCAAAAGACCAAGGTTAACTTGCAAACCTTTGCATAGATATCTTATGGAAACCAAATTCTTGTTTATTTTCCTTTTGGTTAATGATAATGGTAATTATTATGACAAGGAATATTGATCTTTCCTACAATCTTTGATATATGTTGTTTCCATGTGTTCTTGTGTAATGCATGCATGGTGCCTCGTGGTAGAGACAAAATGTATTATTTGTAAAAGAGTAGAAATTCCCTTGTAAGAGCAAATTGACCTTTCAAGAGAAAAATTGTAGTTGTGAATGACTTTGTTTCTATTTTGAGCATTTCAATTGTTAATAACATAGTGCATGGATACTTTATGAAATATTTCATGAATAAATGAAGCTTGTAGGTTAAGTGATTTTATGTGATAAGTACAAAATTCAAATGCTAGTTTGTAAACCTTCATGTGGAGATGCAATCAATATCGAATCATTATTTGCCCTCATTTTGTTTGTTGATAATTCTACTTACTTTGATAGATAACAAGGACTATTTTTTACATTTATTCATGAATGTTGTTTCTATGTGTTTTGTTTTTTTCCATGTGTACATGGTGCCTTGTAGTAGAGGCTAAAATAATTGTTTGTACAGAAGCAAAAATTCTTTTCTAATCAGAGCATTGGAATTTGTCTTTGTCTCAAGATCTCTAGAAAGGAAAAATTTTGCTTCAAATATTCATTTCTTTGGAGAATATTGAGCACATAGGAATTTCAACTATCAGTAATATAGTGCATGGACAATTTATGCAAGATTACATGGAAAGTGAAGATTCTAGGTTAAGTGATTTGCACAAATTAGTTTTAAGTACAAAAGTTAAAGTCCAATCTGCAAACCTTTTGATGTGAGTGGTAAATCCCGCTTATGGACTTAGCATTCAAGGGATCTAATCATGCATGCAGAAAATGACCATTTAAAGGCCTCTACTTTTTACTATTCTCCCAATACAAAACCCCACATTCATGCAATACAAAGGTGCAAACAAGATTAGGTAACTCTACCTTAAATCCTTTGTTTGATGTCGATCCCTTTTCTTTCACTTGCTCCTTGACTGCAAGCCTACTCCCAAAGCTGGCCTGCATTCACACATGGACAAAGAGTTGAAAACATGCATTTTGTATACTAATTGATGGGTTAGATGTGACAATATCATAAAATAAATACACAATTTGAACACATGATATGGTGGGACGAAAAAAGTATTCCTTTTTGTATTAATCTTCACAAGATTAAACTTACAATATGTGGTTGACACTGCTCCACGAACCTGGTCCTGGGCTCCTCTTCACAATGCACCAACTAATCAACCTCACAATACAATTGCAGGAAATTGGGGCAAAGGGGGGATAAATTTGGGCAGAGTTTATATTCTCTTCTTATTCTTCTTCTTTCAAATGAGACCCCTACCCTTTCTTTTATAGGTAGTTATCCAGTTGAATGACTGGCCATAGGCAGTCAAACAGTTTTATCAATTTCCTGAAACTCTATTTCTCATCTGCAACTTTCCATTTTTCGTGCTTTTGTCAGTATACACTGGTTGTAGAGGGTCTGCAGGTGTATGGATGTGTGCATATGCGGGTTGTATAAGGCCAGGACACGTGTGGCTCAAAAAAGAGGGATTTTTAGAAGAGTTTGGCTCAAGAAATTGGCAAATAGTAGGGCCTGAGGCCAGGTATGCAGGTTGGGTGCAAATTAGGCTTATAACAAATGCCCCCTAAAGTGTGAGGTCAGAAGAGCATCTAATGGTAGAAATACTTTACCAATATTTATCAATGTGCCAAGTGAGTGAGCCCAGGGACCAGTATTCAGGAGCTACCATCTGTAAAACAACATTTTGTCTCTCTGAGGCAAGCATACCCATGCTCGGGATAAAAAACTAAAATCATGGTTGCTAATCAAATACACTGCAGATCCATGTCATATAACTATAGAAAGTGTAGTCGCGAGCAATATGCAGCAGATCCACATCTCAAAATCAAAAGATATACAAGTATAGTATCCATCTTCAAGAAGCTAAGTGTTGTTTGATGGCTAGAGATGATGCTTTCAAAGCTCAAGCAACAACTTCAAGATATTCAAAACTTGGGTAAGAGTGTAATGTGAGTATACAAATTCACTACCCATAGGTCTTCGACAACTCGTCGTGAAATAGAGAAGAGGATCTTGGTGATCAGGCAAAGAACTTCATTGATTTTGAACAAGGATTTTGAATGGTGTTTTAGGATGGTCGGGCATGAGGACAAGAGACAAACTGCAGAGAGACTGACACGAGCTTGGTAAAAAATTCCCTTGGACAGTAGCACGACAAATGATGAGACTGAGGCAGCATGATATTGACATAACTTGACGATGCAGGAGGCAACGCCAACTCTCCATATGTTCGGAGGAATAACCAAACAGAGGAGGACACGACTCTATGAGAACAACTTCCTAAGGTCATACTATATCCCAGATCTTTGATGAACAAACAGAAATATGTTCTTTGTCCAAGGGTGACTCATTGTGCTTCCAAAAAATAAAATACTTTTCCCTTCCTCTTTTTGGGGTATATTTGATTTTTTTTGTCTTTTTCAATATTTTTTGAAAATCTTTGAAAAAAGAATAAAAGAATTTTACGTTACAAAGGAGGAATGAGTGTCGCAATCATACTAGTTCCAGGCGCAAGGAACACATTGATGCTCAGATCAAAGGGACACTCGAAAAAAACCTCCATGGGCCAAAGGTGTCAAGACGCAAAGGAAAAGTGCCACGGGGCTTGTGAATAAGGCATGCATCAAATGGTTCAATTGATAAAAACATGGAGCCGACATTAGGCCAAAGACACAGGTATGTAAATGTGATTAATAAGACATAAGTTCCTTCGATGTAAGTTTAACAAGCCCATAGAAGGTAAGCTCAGTTGATTTTTCATTTTTAAAGAGTCTGAAAAAGCGTAAAAGAAGACTCCATTGGGGTACCTTTTTCGAAAATAGTCTAGTAGGTTCGAAAAAGGGGTAAACTAGCACTGAAAAGATGACTATTCAAAATCATTTTAATGAGTGTGACAAAGACAAGATCACTCGGCAATCTTTTCATTTTTAAGGAGTCTGAAAAGAGCTTAACTATGGACTCTGTAAAGGATGTTCTTCTTATCCATTTAACGAGTGTGAAGAAACAAGGTCACTCGGCGATCTTTTCAATTTTAGGGATTCTAAAAAGAGATTAACTATGGACTCCATGGGATGTTATTATTGGCCATTTAATGAGTGTGAAGAAACAAGGTCACTCGATGATCTTTTCAATTTTAGGGAGTCTGAAAAGAGCTTAACTATGGACTCCGTGGGTGTTCCTTTTTCGTAAATTTAGTCCCTCAAGCCTGAAAAAATGGGTAAAATTATACCTGGGGATACTCTTATAGGGAACCGAATCACCTAGAGTATACCTTTGTTCGTAAACTTTGACCATCCAGACCGAAAAAGGGGTAAAATAACACTAGACAGATGTGCCTTCAAATTTCAGTTTCACGAGCGTGAAAGAGAACAAGATCACTCGACAATCTTTTCATTTTTAGAGGGTCTGAAAAGGGATTAAAAGAAGACCCGTTTAAAAATTTAGGAGTCCCGAGGGTGAGGAAAAGAGTGATAAATAATCATCTATATGAGGCTCAAACTCATAATCAGGACAAGACTAACAGGGACTCCCGAGCCTATAGTCATTACCAACAACATGGATGCTGAAAATGCAAGCAGAATCTAGCTAGGGCATCCATGAAGGGGAAGGCTCTACCATGGAATTACGACACTTCTAAAGCATCAAAGAAGGTTCTATATTGCAACTCAGTGGGTTCGATCCTATGGAAAAGTGATAAAGACAACGAGATACAAAAAGTGGAGGTGGAATCCTAACTTAAATGATCAAGTTGAAAAAATGATATTTTTACCAAAGGGCCTTCAAAAGTGACCCAAAACTCCCAAAAGCTTCCCGATACCCAAAGTGACCTCTATCGTAACCTTCCCCAAGAAACTCTTAAACCATACTAAATGATTTTCAGTTTAGAAAGAAAGACAAGGGGGTCCAAAAAAATGACAAAAAGGGGCCAAAAAGTCTATAAATAGAAGTTGGCAGCTCATTATCACCATTGTTGATTTGGGAAATTGACTCTAGAGCCAAAAACACCCCTTTGATAAAAGTGTTTATTCTGGGAGTTTCACTGGACGAAACGAACTTCCGATTGGACCAAGTAAGTACAAATTCACTCCTCTTGCATTTCAATTTTTATTTTATGAATTTTATTTCATTTTTTTGGGGGGGGCGTCAAGCTTTAAAAAGGGTCGGCCCTAGGCATATGCAGGTTGTCTTAGAACAACACGCGTGTAGAATAATTACTGCACGTGTGCATAGGAAACTGTCACCACTGCAGCCCGCATATGCCCCCAATTTTGTGAAAAAATTAAAAAGCAAGATCTAATTCCCCTCCTGAACTAGTACTTGCAGGATGTATGTTCACTGGAAAGAAAGAGAGCATGAAGACATTGAAATTTTGGTCGATGAGGACCCTGGTGTGACTGTTGCATTGACTCAATGTGGGCTAGTGAAATTCTACCTATGTCCATTCATGCAAGCACAACCGAGGCTACTGAACGCCTTGATAGATTATTGGCACCCGGATGCAGAGGCCTTCATGCTTGAAGGTCAGTCGTTGACTCCGATGACAGAGGACATATACTTCTTGATTGGCTTCTCGACGAGAGGGGAACTAGTCAACTTCCACACATTTCCTTCAGGGCCTCATAACATAGTGGAGCTGATTGGGCTCCATTGTGAGGCAGGGAACAACAAAGTGGGCACACAAGTGTGGATCAACAAGATATCTAACCTATCACTGAAAGTGATAGTACTGTTGATTGGGTGGATCACTGGATCTGCTACAATTCACCAAGCGTCCTGAGCACACATGCATTATGCGGTGCAGTGCTTTAATGCACACGTGTTTGATTGGAGCACGACATTACTTGATTGCATGAAAAGGCAGTTGACTGAGTGCCGCATGCAGAGGCACAAAAACTTTGGGTTTGGGACCATACTTTGTGCATTCTTCTTCAAGAGGGTGCCTAGTATTAGCCCTCGAGAGATAGTATGAGAGCACACAACCACATTCCCAGTCGTATGTATATGGGCAACACTGTTGCCGCGACAAGGTGGTGGAAGGACCCTGGAGGCCTTCGATGACAAGTTCTTCAACTATTGGTCTCACCAAATTCTAGCGATAGAAGACTATCCATATGTTGGCATTGACTTTTCCAGAGACCTGGACATGGTTGTTCCTCTCGGAGCAGTGCAAGGAGAGTTGAGTAAGTTTTTTATTTTTATTTTCTTTTATATATATCATTTTATTTTTTTGTGTGTACCAGAGTATCTGACAATGATTTGTTTGTTATGTTCAGACATGGGACTAGTGCATCCAGCGGATTTTTTGAGGACTAGGTGACGTTCTCATCCAGAGGTGAGAGCAGCCAGAGTCTCCGGACCAGAAGGAGAAGAAGGGGGGCCTCAACCTGGGGAGGCTGAGAGAGTTTTGAGGTGAGTAGAGAAAAACCTTACCACTCTTACTCATGTTGTGCCCATGGGAGAGATTGAGAATTCGCCACCCTCTATGCAGCCTCGTGTAGTTGGGGTGCCACAGACTTGGGTCATAATTTTTCAGCTTTTGGCAAACACAGTTGTACACTACGGTCAGGTCAACAGGCCCCGCCCTTAGATAGGTTGGATTGTTTATGTGTCGTGAGCACCTTTGTACATTTTTTAAGGCATTAGCCCCGTGACTCCTACTATGTATATTTTTGAGGCATTCGCGCCCACATTGTACTTTGATACATTTTTCAGCATATATATATGGCTCTTTTTTTTCTTTTTATGCTTTATGGATTATGTTACAAATGTATTTCCATGTGCCTATGTGTTTTTTGTCTTTACATGTGTGCATAATGCCAATCTAATATATAATTAGCTAGAGTATCAGTGATGTGATTTAATCTCCTAGGAACATGAATGTAAGTAATGTGATCAAAACTTCGTTCTAAGAGATGTACCCTAAGGAACCATCGGTGTAGGGTAGGGTCATAAACACGGTAAACACCATTTAATTAAGACACAATCAGTTGAGCATCTAAGTAGACCCGGAGGCAAGAGATACCATGCGACAAAGCGTCACGAAGAAACTCTATGACTGCATTGTATTTGGAAACGTTATTTGTAGCATTACCTAAACAAATACCTCTTGAGGATAGCAACTACCCTTGAGGTGTAAAAATCACCCAAGCTGCGGAAGCAAGCTTCCGAGTGTGTCAACTAGCACCGTCCGCAAACCCCACGAAAACCTCTAATTCACTTGACATCTTCCATAGTGAAAATAATTTCATCAAAACGACACTTTCATAAACGCAAAAGACAAAAAGTAAGCAAAACAAATGTACAGAGACTATACATATGTTACAAGAAGTCACTGAAGGAGACCCACCTATGAGTAATACTTCTTGAGGTAGAGCCCATTTCTAGGCTCAGCCAAAGCATTTCCCTCAAAGTCAACTAGATGATAAGCACCTTTTTTAAGAACCTCTTTAACAATGAACGATCCGAACCACATGGTTTGAACTTGCCTACCCCTAGGGGATCCTTATATTGGTCATAGACTAGGACAAGGTCACCTTCAAAAAAAATCCGAGGGCGAATGGACCGATCATACTGACACTTAAATTTTTTTTTTTGAGCCTCATTGGCCAAGGCTGCGTCTCAACGCTGCTCATCGAGTTGTTCGAGGTGTAATAACCGCTCTTCAAGTGGTGAAGTGTCTGGAAATAACTGTACTGCCAATTTTAAAGAGGGGATCTGACATTCTATGGGTAAAACTACTTCCAACCCGTAAATGAGTTGAAAAGGTGAGAAACCAGTTGCAGTCTTAACAGACGTTCGGTAGGCCCATAACGTAGAGTACAACATCAAATGCCAATTTTATTTGGTCGAATTGATCGTTCGTTGTAAAATAGTCTTGAGGTATTTATTCATAGCTTCCTCCTAACCATTCACTTGAGGGTAGTAAGGTGACAAATGTTCTTGCATCAACCCAAGATTTGATGTTAACTCAGTTATCATTTTATTCTGGAAGTGACTGCCATGGGAAGTGACAATCTCTCTCAGGACACTGAAACTTGCTATAATATGGTTGAACAAAAAAAGAGTTGTTGTCTTTCCATCATCCTTGAATGTTGGCATAGCTTCAACCCACTTTGTAAAGTAGTCTACTGCTACAATGATATAATGGTGCCCCCTTGCTAAAGGATGGTTTCATGTAGTGTAATCAATCCCCCACTTGGTGAAAGGACCAACGGTAATGACAGGAAACATAGGAGCAGGGTATGCCCTCATCTTCCAAGAGAATATTTGACACAGGTGGCACTTCTTGGCCGATTCACCACAATCTTTGATTAATGTCGGACATAAGTAACCGACGTGTAATATCTTTTGGGTTGTTTCCAACCCAGACATATGGTTGCCACATGCTCCAGTGTGGAAACTGTTAAGGACAATTTCTATTTCTTCATGAGTGAGACATCGACGAAGGATGGAATATATGCCTCGACGATACAATGTGTCTTCGAGTATAAGATAGTTCTTGGCCTGATGGCATATATGGAGACACTCATCATGAGAAGCAGAAGCGGGGCACTTCAAAGTCTGGAGATAGACAAGTATATCTCCATACCAGGGGTCCAAAGACGCGATAAAAAACATGTCTCCTTTAATAGGCAACTCTTTGGGCATAACATCACCTAACTTGACCGGAAGTTCTGATATGAGTTTCGCAAAGACCAAAAACTTTTTGGATTTTTCCGAAACAAAATCTAAGTCAAATTCTTGGAGGACAACTATCCATCTACTAATCTTTCTGCCAATTACTCGTCATGTCAACACATATTGAAATGGATTCACAACGGAAATGATGGTAGTCTTGCGAAACAAGATATAATGACAGAACCATTGGACATCATGAACTGCTACCAACTGATGTAGGAGCATCCCTCACGTCAAGCGAGCCAGCGCAGAAGACAAAGGACAGCTGGGAAAACCCAACCAAAATATTTTTGAATTTTCCCTTGAAGTTGATGCGCCAAATATAAATGAGATCATTTAATGAAGGCACCTTGGTAAAATGTAATTAGACCTTGAGCGCCCTGCTCTCGTCTGAAGTAGATGGAGGCATTTATAGTAGTAAATGTAAGTAGGTAGAATTGAATATTAGATTAGACAGTTTTAGAAAGAAAGAGGGAAAACGGATATAGAAACCCTCATTGTGTATTGTAACATATTTTTGGATAGTTAGAAGAATTCTGAGCATTGAGAAGAGAAGCAGAGAGTTGTGTAGAAACACCCATGTACAATCATTTGGATTAATAGAAGAGTTTAATTCAAATTCAAGGAGTTGTGTATATTCTCTATGTATGCGTGTTGAATGGTATGCTCATGAGTATTTACTTCCTGTTATGCATTTGTTGTTATGCTGTGTATATGATTTCATGTGTTGAGATTGAAGTCTAAAAGGAAGTAGAAGGAATGAGTTTCAATTGCTTCTCTATCAGAGCAAGGATTCCTGCAAGGAGTGCAGTTGAAGTCCTCTGCAAGGAGTGCGTTGACATAAGGCATGGATAGTCTAACTCTTGTTCTCATTCACCCACAAGAGAAATTGGGTTATACGAGCCGTGCAAGGAGTGCGCAGGCTAAGGAGAGTCTTAGTCGTGAATCTGAGCAAAGTATTGAAGGACTGTTGCTGCAGGTGTGCGCAGAGTCAAAAGAACTCAACACTTGGAGGTGTTTGAGAACTACCGCAAGGAGTGCGTGCAAGGACCCTCTTAGAGGTGGAAAGTGTGAGAAAGCTCAGGAGGGATAAGACTTTTACGTTCATTGAAGAGAAGCACAGGAAGTTTGTGTCGGGGAGCGTTTGAACAGGTGTTGCAAAGTTACGCGCAGGGGGACCAGTTTTCATAGAGGAATACTGGGTTCACCTGTAGAAAACATCCAAGATGAAGATAGATGGTGAGGATATTTTGGAGGAGAATGGAAAAATCCCGTCAACCATTGAATATACCAAAGAAGCAGGGGGGTTACGGTTGCGTTGGGAGTTCAAGCTCCAGGGGTCGTGTGCCTTTGGATCATGGATCAGTTACCCATCAACCGTCTGATCTGAAAGGAGCTACACAGGGTTTAAACCCTCGTGAGCAGAGTAAGTAACCTAAGAGGTGTCAGGATATCGAGCCATCGGAGCCATCGGGAAAAGTCCTGACAAGGGAGTCGTCTATCGGTGTTTGGCTCATCGGGATATCGGAGATCCCGGTGACAAGGTTTTTATGCACTTTGGTTTCGCGAAGTCTGAAATCCCAATAGGGAGGAAGGTACCACTGTGTGGCCAGCCGTCAGCATGCTGGAAAGGAGGGAAGTGTCATTGTGGGAGCCAGTTGTCCGTATAGCGACAAATCGGGGTTCGAGGAATCGGGAATCCTGTGGGCAAGTGTTTTTCAACATTTGAAACCCCATAGCCCCAACGAGGGATAAGAGTGCAGTCACGGGGTGAGAGTCATATGAGTCAGGAGCCTAGCCACGAGAGCTAGTGTGTAAAGAGAACTTCGGGATTTGAGGAATCACGAGTCTTGAGGGCATGTGTATTTCGAAATTGGAATGCTCAAAACCCCGATGGGAGTTATAGTTGCGGTCATATAAGGAGAGGTCATGTGGATCAAGTGCTTAGCCTGGAGGGCTAATGGGAATTTGAGCGCATTGGGAATTTGAAGTCAAAAACCCCAACGAGAAGGAATATAAGGTTGTGGTCTCATAGAAAACGATCACGTGGACTGGAGGCTTAGCCAAAAGGGGCTAAGACAACAAAGGAGCGTATCAAGGATCGGGGATCGGTAAACCAATTTGTTTGAACATTGAAAATGTCAAAATCACGATAGGAGGAACCCCGAAAACAAAGTAAAAGGCCAGTGTTGATTTTAAAGGGAAGAGGAACCTCAGTAAGAGAGTCGTTGTGGGTGAAAAATTCTCGATAGGGAATTAGAAGAACCTTTCAGTTCTTCGGTCGAGGAAAGAGGAAGGATCCTGTGAGTGGACGTGCCTGGGTGGCGCGCCTACGTCAAGTGGTATCAGAGCTTAGAAAAGCCTCTTTGCTTTCTGTAGCAGAGAAAAAGGAGAATTCACCATGCCGCCAAGGAGAAGAGATAAACAATCACCCGATCCAGAGGAGGAAAGGGAAATGTCCAGAGGAAGGGGTAGGCAAGTGCAGAATCCAGGAGTGGAAAGAGAACTGCATGACTTACGCGCTATGATTGTGGACATGGATATACAGCAAAGGCGCAAAGCTGATGAAGGATATATCAATGAGTCTGAAAATGAAGATGATGTTGGACATGGAGGAGAAGAAATCTCAGCAGAGGATGCAGCAAATGAGCGCTTACTTAAAGTTGTTGCAAGGATGGGTGCAAAGGTGAAAATGGACATTCCAGTTTATGAGGGAAATCTGAATGTAGAAGAGCTTCTAGACTGGATTAGAGCTCTAGACACTTATTTCGACTATGAAGATATTGAAGAGGAAAAGAAAGTCAGGCATGTCGTCACGAGATTAAAAGGACATGCATCCTTGTGGTGGGATGAACTACAAGATGATAGACGTTGCAAGGGAAAGTAGAAAATTAAAAGTTGGGATCGAATGATTGCAAAGATGAAGGAAAATTTCATCCCGAGAGATTATCAAATCACTCTGTTCAGGAGGATGCAGAACCTGAGATAGAATTTGATGACAGTAAAAGAGTATACGGGGGAATTCTATCGACTGAACATCAGGGCAGGTCATCATGAAAGCAATGACGAAAAAGTGGCCAGGTATATGAATGGCCTGAGATATGAGATTCAGGATGAAATGAGCATGGAAACCATCCGAACGATGGAGGATGCTTACCAAATGGCTTTAAAGGTGGAAGAGAAGCTGAGCCGTAAGAAAGGTCAATGAGGTTGAGGCAGAAGCCAGCCTAAAGACAAAGCAGTTTCCCAGGAAAGAACCCAAAATCCCAGGGATGACTGGAAGAAACCTCAAACTCAGACAGAGAGAGGTGAAAGTTCACATTGAGGACAATACGATGAGCAGAGAGAACAAGATACTGAGCCGAGAGGAGGATATGCTAATATTAATAGGTTTCCTCGTACCAGAGATAGAGGAAGAGGAAGAGGTGGAGTAATCACATGCTTCACATGTGGAAAGAATGGGCACAAGTCATTTGACTGTCCAGATAAAAAGAAGGATGGAGGAGAATCTCACATCGCCGAGGCACAGAGGCGAGATGTTGAAAAGGAAGATGCAGAAGGCGGAAGGTCATTGATGATGCGTAAGGTTCTCTTAACACTCGAGAAGGAGGTGGAGGACTCAGCTCAAAGGACCAGACTTTTCAGAATAGCTTGCAAGACCAAGGGTTGGGTATGCAAGGTTATCGTGGACAGCAATAGCACAGATAATCTCGTTTCAACCGAAATGGTAGAGAAGCTGGAGCTAGAGACGACTGATCACCCGAGTCCATACAAAGTTTCATGGCTACAGAAGGGACATCAGGTAAATTTCACTAAACAGTGTTTAGTTGAATTCAAAATAGGAGGGTATAATGATAAAATACTCTGTGATGTTATTCCTATGGACGTCTATCATTTATTGTTGGGAAGACCATGGCAATATGACAGGAACGTAATTCATGATGGGAAGATGAATACATATACTCTAGAAAAGAATGGGAGGACACACATGTTGCTTCCAATAAAGGATAAGGAGGTGAAGCCAGAAGAAAGCAACACAGTACTTCTCATGAGTGAGAAGGAACTTCTTACCGAGGTTAAGAAGAAGGAGGATCCACAGTTCATTGTGGTTAGAAAACCGAGAATTGTTTTGACTAGCACGAGAGTGGATGATCTACCAGAGGAGATTCAGGAACTACTGGAAGAGTTCGTTGACATCGTGGTGGATGAATTGCCTCATTCGTTGCCACCGATGAGGAGTGTGAGTCATCATATAGACCTCATACCAGGAGCTAGTTTGCCAAATAAAGCCGCGTCCAGGAGTTGTTGGACAAAGGTTTGGTCAGGGAAAGTTTGAGCCCGTGTGTCGTTCCAATGGTACTCAGTCCAAAAAAAGATGGATGTTGGAGAATGTGTACCGACTCAAGGGCCATCAACAAGATAACCATCAGGTATAGGTTTCCATTGCCGCGGATGGATGATTTAATGGAATGCTTAAGTGGAGCAATTTTTTTTTCAAAAATAGATTTGAAGAGTGGATATCACCAGATTCGCATGAGGGAAGGTGATGAATGGAAAACAGCGTTCAAGACAAACAAAGGTTTGTATGAATGGCTAGTCATGTCGTTTGGCTTAACAAATGCACCAAGTACCTTTATGAGGTTGATGAACGAAGTCCTGAAGGATTTCATGGGAAAATTTGTTATCGTATATCTGGATGATATACTGATTTTCAGTAAAACGAAGGCTGAACACCTGAAGCATTTAGCCATTGTGATGAAGATATTACAGCAGGAGAAGTTGTTGATAAACGTAAAGAAGTCCTCATTCATGAAGACAGAACTCATTTACTTGGGATTTGTTATATCTGCGAATAAATTGAAGATGGATCCAGATAAGGTGGAGGTAATTAAAAATTGGCCATCACCGAGAAATATTTTTGAGGTGAGAAGTTTTCATGGAATGGCTAGTTTCTACCGGAAGTTCATCAGAAATTTTAGTGGGATTAGCGCAGCGATGATGGATACAGTCAAGAAAAGACATAAATCTTTTCACTGGACTGAAGGGGCGGAGAAAAGTTTCAAGTTTTTGAAACGGAAGATCACGGAACAACCAGTTTTGGTGTTGTCGGATTTCCAAAAGACGTTTCAAGTAAAATGTGATGCCAGCGGGTTTGCCATAGGAGCGGTCTTGAGTCAGGAGGACAGACCAATTGCATATTTCAGTGAGAATTTGAAGGAGGCAAAAGAAAAGTATTCCATGTATGATAAGGAATTTTGTGCCATCATACATGCATTGAAAAAATGGAGGCACTATTTGATTCCAAAGGAATTTGTTTTATATAGTGATAACCACGCATTGCAGTTTGTGGCTCAACAGGAAAAGTTGAATCAGAGGCATGTTAAGTGGGTTGAATACATGCAGAATTTCACTTTTGTAATAAAACATATTTCTGGTACTGCTAACAAAGTTGCTGATGCTCTGAGAAGGAAGTGTTTGCTGTTGCAGGAGTTCAAAGTCTGAACATTAGGCTTTGATGATCTCAGAGACATGTACGCAGATGATTTAGACTTTAAGGAAGTGTACGAAGCAGTTGAGAACCTAGTTCTCAGAGATAGAATCCCTTGGGCAGACTATATGATCCAATATGGATTCTTGTTTAGAGGAAATCAGTTGTGTATTCCAAATTGCTCCACGAGGGAGAATCTATTAAAGGAGAAACACAACGAAGGATTGGCCGAACATTTCAGTCATGATAATACATTCGCGAAGCTGAGTGAGTCATACTTTTGGCCAGGGATGCGAGAAGAGGTCAAGAGGTTTGCAGACAGATACAGAATTTGCCAGCATTCAAAGGGAAGGAAGCAGAATGTGGGTTTTTATCAACCATTGCCCATACCTGAGAGGCCGTGGGATGAAATCAGCATGGATTTCATATTGGGATTTCCAAGGATGCAAAGAGGATTTGATTCGATATTCGTAGTAGTGGATAGATTTTCCAAGATGGCACATTTTATCCCATGTCAGAAAACCAGTGACGCGACGCACATCGCGAATCTGTTTTTCAAAGAAGTCGTTCGACTTCACGGCTTACCAAGGAGTATTGTCTCGGACAGGGATACAAAGTTCTTAGGACACTTTTGGAGGACATTATGGAAGAAGCTGGGGAATAAATTGTTGTTTAGTTCAGCTTATCATCCTCAGATGGATGGGCAAATAGAAGTGGTGAACAGAAGTCTCGGAGACTTGTTGAGAAGCTTGGTGATAGAGCACCACAGCCAGTGGGATAGTATATTGCCGCAGGCAGAGTTTGCATATAATGACTCAGTGAATAGGAGCACAGGCCGGAGTCCATTCCAGATTGTATATGGCACACAACCAAGAGGAGTTTCTGAATTAAGAGATTCGAAATAGACTACTACTAGGAGCGCTAGTGCAGAAGAATTCGCGGAGGCAATGAAAGAACTTCACAGCCAGGTGAAGCAGCGACTGCTAGATTCAAGTCACGAGTATAAGCGCAGAGCCAACCAGCGGAAGAGACAACTTCAGTTTGAGGTTGGTGAATTAGTTCTAGCACATTTGAGAAGAGAAAGGTTCCCAAGGGGAACATACAATAAATTGAAAATGAAGAAAATCGGACCATGCAAGGTCTTGAAGAGAATGGGAGAGAATGTTTATGAGATTGAATTACCGGATGGGATCGGAATATCTCTGATATTTAATGTCTCAGATTTATATCCATACAAGCTTGAGGAACCAGGAACAAGTGATGAACAACCAGAGGTTCAGTGGTAGAAGCAGATGCCAGTTGCAGAGAAGCCACAGATGGAGCAGATACTGGATAAACGAGTGGGTAAGAAAACCAGAAGGAAAGAATATTTTGAATATTTGGTCAAGTGGAAGGGCCATCCAGTTGAAGATGCCAGCTAGGAGACTGAAGCAGCGATTCTGAAGCATGGATAGACCGTGTAGGAGCCCATGAAAATTTTAAGGCGAGGGAGTATGATGCAGGAGCATCCCTCACATCAAGCGAGCCAGCGCAGAAGACAAAGTACAGCTAGGCAGACCCAGCCAAAATATTTTTGAATTTTCCCTTGAAGTTGATGTGCCAAATATAAATGAGATCATTTAATGAAGGCTCCTTGGTAAAATGTAATCAGACCTTGACCGCCCCTCTCTCGTCTAAAGTAGATGGAGGCATTTATAGTAGTAAATGTAAGTAGGTAGAATTGAATATTAGATTAGACAGTTTTAGAAAGAAAGAGGGAAAACGGATATAGACACCCTCATTGTGTATTGTAACATAATTCTGGATAGTTAGAAGAATTCTGAGCATTGAGAAGAGAAGCAGAGAGTTGTGTAGAAACACCCATGTACAATCATTTGGATTAATAGAAGAGTTTAATTCAAATTCATGGAGTTGTGTCTATTCTTTGTGTATGCGTGTTGAATGGTATGCTCATGAGTATTTACTTCCTGTTATGCATTTGTTGTTATGTTGTGTATATGATTTCATGTGTTGAGATTGAAGTCTGAAAGGAAGTAGAAGGAATGAGTTTCAATTGTTTCTCTATCTGAGCAAGGATTCCTGTAAGGAGTGCAGTTGAAGTCATCCACAAGGAGTGTGTTGACAGAAGGCTTGGATAGTCTAACTCTTGTTCTCATTCACCCAGAAGAGAAATTGGGTTATACGAGCCGTGCAAGGAGTGTGCAGGCTAAGGAGATTCTCAGTCATGAATCTGAGCGAAGTATTTAAGGATGGCTGCTGCAGGTGTGCGCAGAGTCAAAAGAACTCAACACTTGGAGGTGTTTGAGAACTGTCGCAAGGAGTGCATGCAAGGACCCTCTTAGAGGTGGAAAGTGTGAGAAAGATCAGGAGGGATAAGACTTTTACGTTCATTGAAGAGAAGCACAGGAAGTTTGTGCTAGGGAGCGTTTGAACAGGTGCTACAAAGTTACGCGCAGGGGGACCAGTTTTCATAGAGGAATACTGGGTTCACCCGTAGAAAACATCCAAGAGGAAGATAGACGGTCAGGATCTTGTGGAGGAGATTGGAAAAATCCTGTCAGTCGTTGGATCTACCAAAGAAGCAGGGGGGTTACGGTCGCGTTGGGAGTTCAATCTCTAGGGGTCATGAGCCATTGGATCGTGGATCAGTTACCCGTCAGCCATCTGATCTGACAGGAGCTGCACAGGGTTTAAACCCTCATGAGTAGAGTAAGTAACCTAAGAGGCGTCGGGATATCGAGCCATCAGAGCCATCAGGAAAATTCCTGACAAGGGAGTCGTCTATTGGTGTTTGGCTCATCGGGATGTCGGAGATCCCGGTGACAAGGTTTTTATGCACTTTGGTTTCGCGAAGTCCGAAATCCCGATAGGGAGGAAGGTACCACTGTGTGGCCAACCGTCAGCACGCTGGAAAGGAGGGAAGCGTCATTGTGGGAGCCAGCTGTCTGTATAGCGACAAATCGAGGTTCGAGGAATTGGGAATCCCGTGGGAAAGTGTTTTTCAACATTTGAAACCTCGTAGCCCCGACAAGGGATAAGACTGCGGTCATGGGGTGAGAGTCATATGATTCAGGAACCTAGCCACGATAGCTAGTGTGTAAAGAGCGCTTCGGGATTCGAGGAATCGTGATTCTTGAGGGCATGTGTATTTCGACATTGGAATGCTCGAAACCCCGATGGGAGTTATAACTGTGGTCATATAAGGAGAGGTCACGTGGATCAAGCGCTTAGCCTGGAGTGCTAACGGGAATTTGAGCGCATCAGGAATTTGAAGTCAAAAACCCCGACGAGAAGGAATATAAGGCTGCGGTCTCATAGAAAATGGTCACGCGGACTGAAGGCTTAGCCAGGAGGGGCTAAGACAACAAAGGAGCGTATCGAGGATCGGGGATTGGTAAACCAATTTGTTTGAACATTGAAAATGTCAAAATCCCGATAGGAGGAAGCCCGAAAAAAAAGTAAAACGCCAGTGTTGATTTTAAAGGGAAAAAGAACCTCTGTAAGAGAGTTGTTGTGGGTGAAAAATTCCCGATAGGGAATTAGAAGAACCTTTCAGTTCTTCGGTCGAGGAAAGAGGAAGGATCCTGTGAGAGGACGTGTCCAGGTGGTGCGCCTGCGTCACCAACGCAAGTTTCTCAACGTGGGAATAATTAAGTTCTAGTCCAACCAAGCCTCGACTCAGATAATAGATCACGTACTCGAAAATCACAGCATCCTCCTGAACCAAGACCATGCTGATGGTCGACTCTACTGCAGCCAAGTACAATAAGAAGTCTTTATTATAATTTTGTGGCCGAAGTAGAGGGGAAAACATGAGGGCATGTTTAAAAGAATCAAATGAGTGTTGAGAAGCTTCATCCCAATAACAAGGGACGCCCTTCTTGAGTAAACACATAAATCCCTTTGTGATCTTGGCATAGTTTGCGATGAAACACCGTAAGAAGTTATATTTTACTTGCAAATTCTGACGTTGAAGGATCCTGCACGGGGGAGGCAACTGAACTATTGTCTCAACCTTGAGAGGATCGACCATGATCCCCGTTGTTGAAACTATGAAACCTAGCAGACGACCTAACGTAACACAGAAACTGCACTTGTTTGGATTCAAGCGAATCCGGTAGTAGCGAAATCACTCAAAGATGAGTATGAGGTGAATAGGATGATCATCTCTCTTACGAGATCGTGATGATAATTCATCAAGGTAAGCCTCAAATATATGTTTGAGATCATGGAAAGAGAAAGACATGGCTCAATGAAAGGTAGCTCCAGCATTTTTCATACCAAAAGGCATTTTCCAATAAGCGAATGTACCCCACGGACAAATGAAATCGGTTTTGTGTTGGTCTTCGAGTTTTATCTGTATCTAATTGCAGCCCGAAAAACCATCCATGAAAGAAAAGGCCTCACATCCTACACATTCATCGACTATCTGGTCAATAAATGGTGTGGGGAAATTATCCTTTGGAAAAGCCTTGTTCAAATCATGGAAATATGTACAAACACGAATCGTACCCTGTTTCGTATCGACTAGAACGGGGTTTGACACCCATTGAGTCAAGTGAACGGGGTAGATAAAACCTACCTTAAGCAGTTTCTTTACTCCAGCTTTGATAGTTGTTGCTTTCCTAGGATTGATTGGATGAAGCTTCTATTGGACCAGCTTAGCATTAGGATAAGTCGTGATTTCATGTTCGACAATTCTTGGATTGATGTCTGGAATTTCCTCATAAGACCAAGCAAAAATGACACAGAATTCTTTAAATAAATCTGTGTAGATTCAAATCTCTTTGGGGAAGAAATCAACTTCGATGAGGACATTCTCCACAATGCCAGGGGTTCTGGAGATATCAATAGGTATCATTTCAGCGATGGTTTCCATATTACCCTCGACATAAACTGCTTGCATAGCCAATGGATTGATAGTACAAGACCTATCTCCAGTCATAGTCAAAGTGAATTCTCCTACTTCAATTATTATTAACTCTGGGAGGAAGTAAAATCTGTGATGGAGATCATCCCAAGGTTTGTCCGGACTGGTCATTGCTTCTATGATTTCTTTGTCGGAGGGTAGGACTAAATCTAAAGAAACGGTATCGACAAGGGAACCTCGAGCCCAAGTAGGCTATGAAATTGAATCTAACTCTTGCGAGGGAGTCAGATCGGGGTCGGTGAAATCTTGCTGAACTATAGAGTACGCAACTTCTGGTGTGGACAAGGGCATGTCCATGCCATGGTGCCATGTCCCTTCCATCATTCTTGATGGGGAAGGAAGATTCCATTGATCATGAAAGTAAGTCATACGAAATGACGAGACTTGAAAAATCTCAACCTTAGGATGGTTTGACATGAACTTAATATCGTCAGGAACGGGTGGGTAATCGAAAGTACCCATCAAAGGTGGGCACAAACCAACCCCTATGTTGACGATGTTGGGTTGAGGTTTATCAATCATCAGGACGGGAGAAAGACAACTGATCAATGGTCACTATCCCGTCCTCATGTGGAAACAACAAGACCCAAAAAATAGTAGCAACCACTGCTTTCATAGCATAAGTCCAACTCCTTCCTAACAGAAGATTATAATCGAGTTGAGCATCGACTACTTCAACTTCGACGCACACAGTTTTCCCCCCTAACTGCACGGGGAAAGAGGGAATGATGCCATGTGGTCAAAAATAATGATCGTCGAAAGCGGTAAGAAGAGTTGGTGATGGAGACAAAACAGGCTGGCCTATGGCCTTCCAACACGCCAAAGACATTACGCATGTTGAGGCGCCCTCATCAACCACTGTGCGAAAAATGTTCCATGTAAAAGTTTTTGTGGTATAAGCCACTACTATCTAAAACGCAACGTGGTAAGGGAGACGAGGTTTTAAGTTGGTTGTATCAAGCATGATCATGCCCGAATTACAAGTCTCAGCAGATCCTAAAGTGGCTAACAGAGACTTTATCACAGAAGGGAAACTCTGGAGGACTTCCAAAGCAAACATTGCACAAGGGGTTTGTGACAAATCCTCCACCATAGAGTAGTTCTAGGTGGCCCTTGCGTTCGGGTTGTGAGAATATTTTTTGAACACACCTTTTGGGATGTGTGTCATTGTTTTTCCCAATGTCTTCTCAATTTGGAGAGGAAGAAGGGGGATCTCAGCTTCTTTACTCTTCTCAGATTAGCTAGGCATTCCATAATCATGTGCTCTAGTTGATATGTATGCATCACCTTTCATCATATACACATTCACGGATGAAGGATTACTCGAAGATGGAGGAGGTCCATGATTTCCCCCTTCTGCACTCATCGAGGCTTGAGTTAAATTTTTCCCATGTTGGAATGGGTTCGTTAACACGGTAGGTTTTTGTTGTGCCAATAACTTTTGGGCCTCCGCGAGCTGAGGGCATTGATAAGTTGGGTGGTCTTCCATGCACAGATTACATGGATACTTTGACTTCTTCTTTTCAGTGTTTCCCCCACCAGTATTATTGGTAGGTTTCTTATCCCCCTTACCCTTATTTCGTTGTTTCTTCTTCCCGTCGGGCTGCTAGTTGGCCTTTGGGTTTGTCGATTGTATGTTGTGTACATCCGACATTTGGGTAGGGGGAGCAACCGTACTTGTGGTTTGGTTGGCCGTTGTCTATTTTATCAACAATTGTTTCAATTGTTTTGATAGTGGATCAACGGACTTAGCTTGTGTTGAACTGACAATACCATTGGCATGTGGTCCAGCTGTCTGTCTGGTTTTGTCAAGAATTGACCTAGGTGCGTCTGGCAAGATTTTATAAAGTAGGCCAGACTACGAGTAATTCAGCTCAAGTTGTTGAGCTCTCATTATCACGTCTTCTTCATAAAAGACTCTCGATGTCGCTACATCTTTGGATAACTGGGGTAGCAAAGACTTGAGGAACCACTCCAGCAAAAATTCTGGTGGGACTAGTAATTTTATCAAACTCTTCCGGTGTCTCCATTCTCGGATGTGATCGGAGATATGGATCGCCTTGGTCTGCTCAAAGTTGGCCAAAAATTCAGTGTCGGCATCGTATCTCACAGGTAATTGGAAATGGTTTAAGAAAACCATTGCTAATTCGCCGAAGGAAGAGTATCTTGAGCAGTCGAGCCCAATGTACCATTTCATAGCACTCCCTATGAGAGTGAGTTGAAACAAGCGTAACTGGACGGATTCATCTTTCAATGAGTTAGACGAGCACCAGAGATGAAAATTAGTCACATGATCGCCTGGATATTCGTTAGGTTTGGTTTCGAACTTGGGAATGTTCGAAGGCAACTTGGTCGGCATAGGAGGCCAACGCGAATCGTGACAGATGGGGTCATTCAACAACCCTGTTAAGTTAGGAAAATGAAAAGTTTCCAGGAATGGTAGATTGGGATGCTGATTATGACTGTGGAAAAAGGGACCTGGATTTTGACTGGAACCAGATTGCCAGGAAAAGTTTGGTTGTTGGCCAAGATTCTGGTAAAAACCTTGTCCAGGACCAACATATGGATTTTGTGCTTGTTGAGTCATCATCGGCTGACTTCCATAGAAGGAGAAAGGAGGTTGAGCTTGCATTGCGGTCCAAGGATTTTGAGAGGGGATGCCCCCTGTCGACCCGACGGGCATAGGTGTTGAACCTTGTCTAGGGTTCCAATGACTTTGGAAAGGGTTTCCCCCTGTCGAATTCCATGACGAGGAAGCTGATCCTTGTCAAGGATTCCAAGGTCCTTGGGGGAAAGGGATTCCTGGGTTTTCCCCCTGTGCAGGAATAGTGCCCTGCATAGGATTCGGTTTTCCATATCCGGGGTTGCCCCCGGTGGGGAAAGTAGCAGATGAGAAAGCATTGTTAGCAAATGCACCGAATAAAGAGAATAGTGTCGAACCTACCGGTTGGCTATTAGAAGGAATTCCTATACTACTCACTCCATACAAACCATAGTTTGTGGTTGGCCCAACGGATTGTTGGTGAGCTCCACCGAGTGTAGGGAACGAAGGAGGTATGTGACCCCCTTCGTAAGGGAAAGCATTATAAGGAGCTAGAATTCCCCATGGATCCTTGCAAAGGAGTGTTTGAACTCCTTGCCCCTAGACTTAGAGTTGGTTGAGTGGAGTGAAAAAGGACAACATTTGGATCAAATCCAGGCATTATGTACGTGAACGGAGGGCTTGTTGCACTCTGAGACAATGGAGCAGTGATCCCCGCCAAAGATGGGAGCGGACCATTACTTGAATTAAAGACAGTCGAAACCATAGTGGCCCAGACTGGCGATGGTTGGTTAGGAGGTGGAACACCCCCAATTGTGACAGTCGTAGAGGGAATATGAGAATTCCCTGATGAAGTTGCAGGATTTGGTTCCATCTATGTTTGGGATACTTCTAAACGCTCATAAGGATATACCTGTACGACAATGGGCGTCGAAAGATCCGTAATCGGACGGTTGTTAGGACCAAGAGCTTGCACTCCAAGGTCAGTAATGGTTGTTTCCTCCAGGATGAGATGTTCTTCTCTCAAAGGTGGTTTGGAAATAGTTACCCGTGGCCTAGTTTCTTCAAACGACCCTTGATGGTCTAGCTTCCGCCTTAGCGGCGGTGGGGAGTGGCTCCAGATCGACCGGTGGTAGGCCTAGAAGCCTTCGTGACCAGTGAAGCTCCTGATCCTCCACTGTGTGAGAAGATCAGATACACACTAAGGCGTTTCTAACCAATTGAGAAACAAACACACTCTATCAAAAAATTCCTATGAGAAAAAACAGGCAGTCACTAGCTAGTTGGAAGAACAGTTACAACAACCAACACTAGAGAAACTTACCAGTGCAAGTGCAACTCAAATACGGAATCAGCCTCCAGGGATAATCTGCAAAGTGTGGCCCAATTTCTGTCCTAGGTACCGCGGTATAACCCCGCAGTCACCTGTGTAAGTCACTAGAATGATAGGCAACTAAGTTGCCATCTCACAAACAGTTGCTAGGCGGGTACATTCGACAATTGGGTGGACCATAATGAGCAGGGTATGAAGCCCAAAACCTGTCCATGGTATCGAGAGCAAGTGTTCTGGAAGACAACTGAGGACCTCGAACGGATTCGAGACCCACGAAGCTTCGTGGCAAGTGATAACGACGGAATCCCAGGACAAGCCCTCTATATGCATTCCCCACTACGCTTGCTCTGGTTTTGGAGGGGTTATCTCTGCTACCTTTCTGCATGTGACCTCGTGTTTATCCCCTGTGTTAGAGAGGGGTCTCGGACAACTTTCATGGTAACTGGACCTCGAACACTCCCTAGCTCAGACTCTTATGTTTGTGTTTGGTAGCCTTGAAGAGTTTCCTCTCCAACCTAAATCAAGGCTCTAGTCCTAGACTTGTTGGTGTACCCTACAAAACATAA
>JZKD02S0502964.1:118998-146335 GCA_000966675.3 Picea glauca | reverse complement strand
AGCCATACTTGGTGAATGCCTCCTTGAAACTTGCAGTGATGATATAAGCTTCCTCCTTGAAGGATGAGAACTTGGCTCTACAAGTTGACCTTCTCCTCTTGTGAGTTTCAACCTTTTGAGCATCAGAAAACAAAAAACTTGCAAATAATCAAGTCTTCAAAAACCTATGCTCTGATACCAACTTGATCTAAAAATGAAGAAGACTTGTATTCTTGAAAATATTTGCAAGTTAAATTTATGTGTTAAAATGCAAATGGATCAACTTTGCAACACAACTTTAATATAATTTACTCATTCAAGATGCATATAAACATCAACAATAACAATGAATAGAAAACACATAACACAGCAAATGATAAAGGAGTTCAACCCTCTCTTGGGCTACATCTCCTGGTCCAGCTTCCAATGGATCTTTTGTATTATTTCCTCAAAGTGCTCAAAAATGTGCTTTACAATGCTCAAAATGCCAAATAGACTGCTCCAATGGCTTCATAATGTCCAAAAACCCCTACCTAGGCTTTTTCGGCACCTCGTTTGGCCAAAAATTGAAGAAGATAGGCTTCCTGGAAGTCCCCCTTCAAATTTGTTGTCTTTGCATCTACAAATTGCACCCTTGTTGGCTCAACCTAGCCCCCACGCATATTTAAGCGTTAAAACTTAGCATTGATTGCAATCGCACAAACGATGCGAACTATAGGATGGTTATGAGCGCACCTAGCCCCTAACCGCCAAGGTCGTGGTCGTATGACCCATATGACCACGCGCAAGTGCAAATGGGGCTCAAAATTTAAGGGCGAGTGTGATCGTGACAAGTGTCGGGTCATTGGTTTGATAACCATTTGAACCACAATACAAACCAAATCAAAAATGCAAACGCAGGCATGCCAACCAGATTGATAGAGGGTCATATGGTATCGTTATATGCGACCAGGGGTTGGGGCTAAGCCCCATCCTTGACCCCCACTCCAACACAAAACAATTCAAACTTAAATTTATGTGAAACCATATATATAACAAGGAATATGGTGTGGCATGTTGGCAATGCAAACTTTGCAAAGGTTGTACACGTGGGTGGAGGTCACGGGGTCAAACCCGGTGGACTCCAATAATATTTTATACAAGCAACCAATAACAGGGTGCCACGTGGCAGCCCATGACTGGGCCACGTGGCACCGTACAACCAACCAAATACTACCACATGTCGCAATTTCATTCGTCCACATCTTCCAACTGTCTACCACTCAACTCTGCCACATGTTGTACAGGCTACCACATCGACAGCTGTACGGACTGTACAGTCAACATCCCTTTTTTTGCATGTTTGTCATTTTGAATAGAACGCAATATCTCTTGCTCCCGACGTCCGTTTGAACCCAAACGAGTTGCGTTGGGTTCATAATGACGAGGCCTACGCTCTCGTTCAATTTGAATTGATTCCGAGCACTTTGAATTTTGAGCAAAATTTGATCCCTTAGATCAGGGAAATTGCATGATGTTTTCCATGTTTCTTGTTTGAATAAAAATTTGGGTCCTACCGTCCATATACAAACAAAATTGACTCTTTTGGATGAATAAGGAAAGTTAATTCTACTTCTTTAAGGTATCTTAGAAGTACGAAGAAAATTCTTGTGTTCTATAAAAATTAATGAGTATCTGATCAAATGGAAAAACTTACGAGAAGATGAAGCTACTTGGGAAAATGAGGGGTTTATATCCAATCATTCTTCTTTACCCATGATTTGAGGACAAATGTTTTCAAGAAGGGATGACTTGTAATAAACTTTATCAAATTACATTTAACATAGTTATATTGTAACGTAAAGTCACATTCAATTATTTAAAAGACATGACTTTACTCCTTTGCATGTATTTATACACGTTGTTGTATTCATAATGAGCATCTAAAAATAAAATAAAATATTGAGTATTGAATATACATGGTATATATACAACTTGGAACTTTCACAGGTGAATAACATACGAATAAGCAATCAAAACCAGTCAGCATATAGAGGACAAAGGCATGGATGCAGTCAAGTAAGAGGAAATGGTCAAGGAAGAGGAGTAGTCAAGGATAAGGAAACAATATTTTTCAACTAGGATAAAACAACTTCAGAAGAAGTCAATTAAAATGACCTCCAAGTTATAGTAATCAATATGGTAGATGTAGAGACTTAAGTCAATTCATATGCAGACGTTGCAACAAGGTTGGTCATTATGCAGGAAATTTTCAAACTCTAAATGATAAAATACTAAAGTTTAAGAAATAATCAACTTCAACACAATATATTAATTCCCATGATCAAGAGGATGATGATTATGAATATGTATTCATTGCACTTGAACACTCAGAATCAAGTGCTAAGTTGGTCTCCAATTATTATTTTAGAAGTGAGTATGAATATGTATGTATACTAGACGCAGGGGATACTCAACACATGGCTTTCTGAAGAGATTTATTTTAGACATTTAAGGAATGTAAATTAAATTCAATCTTCTTGGATGATGATACAACATAAACACTTTGTGGAAAAGGTATTGTAAACTTTTCTCTCCTTGGAATAAGAGAGAAAATAATTTCAAATGTTTGGTGTGTAACAACATTCAAAAAGAATTCCTTGTCCTTAGTGATGATTCAAAAAGAAGGACATCAAATCATCATGGAAGATGGATTGGTGAAAATAAACTCCACAAAATAAAATTTGAAGATAGTCATGACAAGATACGAAGATGGCAAGCTTCTTAGGATGAAATAGAAAGTCATTCCTCATAAGCAAGAATTTGCAGGAGATGTTGATTCAACCATTTCACTTATAAGGTTATGGCATGCTAGATATGAACATTTGAACTTTGATAGTCTCTCTCAACTAAAAAAACAAGGAATGGTTAAAACACTTCCCACTTTTAAGAAGGAGAAAGCAAGATGTGAAGCTTGTATTTATGGGAAGCAAAATCGAGAGACATTTCCTACATCGTGGAAAGAAAACATATGTTTGCAACTTATTCACAATGACATTTTTGGACCTCTAAATACTTCTCTCATGGGATGTAAATATTTTTTACTTTTCATTGATGATTTTAGTCGTATGAATTGGGTGCATTTTTTGAAAAAAAAAGTCTTAAAATTTTGAAAATTTTAAGATTGTTCAATGTCTAGTCGAAAAAGAAACCAAAGAAAAGAGAGGAACATTGAGGACAAATAATGGAGAGGAATTGACTTCCAATGAATTCCAAAATTATTGCAGAGATAAGGGTATTAGAAGACAATTTACAAACTCATACACTCCATGACATAATGGAATAATAGAAAGAATGAACTGTACTTTGTTGGAAATGGTGAGATCAATGTTAACTTCCAAAGGCTTAAGTTCCTCCTACTAGGCTGAAGCATTACATATTTCATTTTACTTAAGAAATAGA
Organism: Picea glauca; assembly: GCA_000966675.3. NCBI lineage: Eukaryota > Viridiplantae > Streptophyta > Pinopsida > Pinales > Pinaceae > Picea > Picea glauca. Next base: position 142,915 of record JZKD02S0502964.1, on the reverse strand, counting down.
TCTCCCATTGATTCTTTGGATGGTATCATACCATACAAAGATTGGTATGGTTTCAAACCAAGAATTAAACATCTTTGAGTTTTTGGTTCATTGTGCTATGTTTTAGTTCCTAAAGAAAAGATGACTAAGCTAGATTCACGAAGTATGAAGCGTATATTGATTGGATATTCCGATGAAAATAGGGGATATCATATTTTATCCAATGGAAAATTTATAGTAAGTTAAGATGTCATATTTGATGAAATATAAAGAAAAAGTGTTGCAGAGATTGAACGCCTTCTGTAAATACTAGAAAAAAAGTTGATAAATAGAAAAACAGGATGTAAAATCAACCAAGTAAGTAAAGTTGGTTTCAAATAGATTGGACCTCACCAGAAAATGAAAATTCTTCATCAAAAATTATATCGGCATCTTCATCAAACTGTTCATGTGATAATGAAACTCCACTGCAAGATACTTCAGAGGAAATGAGAGTTTATGTTTTTGTCAATCCTATTTTTAATAATGGTGTTAATTCAGATGCCCAATCTAGTCAACATGAACTGCCAAAATGGGATATTCAACTTTTGAAGGATGTCAAGCCTAATGGGAAAAAAAAAATAGGGACAAGAATTTCAACCAGTTAAGAAGAAATTTTTTCCTTATTACCAAATGATTTTCTTGAGCCCTCAACTTTCAAAGAGGCAGTAAAACATGAAGAATGACAAAAATCAATTATTGATGAATACAAATTAGTGATGGAAAATAATACTTGGAAACTTGTTGATTGTCCTCATGATGTAAAATCCATCAAATACAAATGGGTTTACATAATCAAGTATAAGCAAGACCGAATGATTGACAAATATCAAGCAAGACGTGTAGCCAAGGGTTTTGCACAACAAGAAGGGATTGACTATAAAGAAACTTGTGAACCTACGATAAAGTGGAACATAATCATGATGGTAATTTCTTTGTTAGCTCAAAAAGGATGGAAATTACATAAGATGGATATTAAAAGTTCCTTCCTCAATGAAAATATGCAAGAAGAAGTTTATATGACTCAAGCTCGGTTTTGAGATCGAAGGGCGGGAACACAAAGTTTGTAAGTTGATCAAAGAATTTTATGGATTGAAATAATCTCCCAGAGCTTGGTATGCTAAAATGGATGATTACCTTCACGAAGTTGGATTTTAGTGAAGTGAATCTAATGATACCTTACATGTACGTCTAAAGGGTAAAAATATGGTGATTTTAGTAATGTATGTGGATGAATTGATCATTACTGGGAACAACGATGATCATATTTTATATGTAAAGCATAAATTGTAGGTTGGATTCAATATGACAGATATGATATTGCTTCACTATTATCTCGGAGTTGAAGTATTCCAACATCTAAACAACATTTTCATTAGTCAATGCAAGTATGCATCTGAACTACTGAAAAGATTTGGCATGACAAATTGCAAGTACTTTCTCATTCCAATGGAGAAAACCCTAAAATTACGTTTTAGTTGTCAGGCAAACATGAACGGAGTTGGTCGATTTGACTTTGGACTACAGGTCGATTGATTTATTCAATGAACCATTATTCATGGTTGATGGGGTGAAGATTCTTAATGTGAACCGAGTCACATTGTTTTCTTTATTTTGATGGGGACTGTCCAAAAGGAATTCGATCCATTGACTGAGCTGACATTGATAGAGACCCTACCTCGATGGAGAATTGTTCATAGGAACAAGAGGGCATCATACCAGCTCGACTGGTCTGAATTTCGTACAATCAAACCTTATTTCTTGTCCTGTCTGTGCAACAAGAAATGGACGCATATTGTCTATACATAATTATTACAATGGCATTGGTGTGATTGAGAAGAAATTGGAGAGAAATGGACCCAAGAGGATTTTTGGTCGATGGAGAATGATTGAGAAGCCCTCGACCTAGAGAAATCGCTCCTTGGAAGGGATGTTGAATTGGAGTACTAGTAGATTGGAAGGATCGACTAGAAAATAAAAGTATATATTTGGACAACATTTCCCTAACCAAAGAATACATTGATAACTATTCACAACAATTTTCAAAGGCATGCATGGTCTCCATGGGAAGAACTCAACATCTATTGAAGTACTTAAAATGCTTGTTGCTTTTTCACTCAAATCAACTTGATGCTTCTCTTCTATGCACACATTGAATTGCTTATGTAGACCTGGTGGATATTGTTGTTATGCAATGAGGTTTGTTCAGAGTTGGCATGGTCAATCAACGACTAGAAACTTGTGCAAATTCAAATCAACTAGAAAATAATCAACGCTCTCGCTAATTCGACCAAGAACATGGAGGGTCAATTGGATTATGAGAAACTGACTACAAAAAATCATCGAATTTTGAATTGACTGGACAAGCTTTAATTACACTGAGGGTCATGTTAAAAATACACTGTAAGTTGAAGGAAAAGTAGCTTTCTATCAAATCATTGTAAATGGAGTCATAAATAAGTTACATGAAGGATAAAGTTGAATTGTCTAGTTCAGACAGTGGAGTTAGTGGAGTTACTTTAGTTATGCTTTAATGTAGTTGAGTCGAGTCTCAAATATTTAGTCAGAAATTAAAATAATCAACTAAATCGACTCGAGACTAATAGTTATTTGGAAAAAGGAAATTGTGTTGTCACGTCTAAGTAAGAAATGGAGCTATAGGGTTAAACATGATTCTTTTAAGGTAGATAATCCTCTCTGTCATTGTAATATAAGTCTATCCTTCAACGACGAGATCGGTTTTTTACCGATGTCCGACAACATTTTAATTTTGTAAAGGTCTAGCTGCATGCACATAGTCTTAGTATTGATTCTTAATCATTCGTCTTTCATGTATATGAATTGCCAACTCCAAGATTTGAAAGCCTAAAGTAGCATTACCATGAGTCAGTGACAGAGAAATAATATCAATAAACATCAGAGCAGTGAACATACAGACATTAAGAATTTAATTGGAATATTGACATTGACAAAGGAAATATTTGTAGTAGTTGAGTGAGCAAAGAAACTCGACAGAGAATCACATATATAACAATATTCTGAGCATTTATCAGAAAGAGAAAATTTGCAACGTGATTGAGAACTGAATTTACTTGCATGCACTTCAAAAATTCTCACTACAATGAAAAAGATGGAAGCATTAAGTAAGAGACATTAGACAACAAAGAAAGAGTTTAACAAAAATATGATGACATAAGAACATTTGAATTGATTGAGCCCCTAGGTAGAAGAGTTGTAGAAAATATCCTCGGGTTGTGACAAAGACAATAGAGGAATGGTAGGATTGGATGATACCACAAACCCTCGTCGATTCCATACAAATAACCCTGGGGTGTGGCAGATTGTTGGAGCAGCCCTAGAGAGCGCCCTGACGGCTCCTTGGAGGAATACAAAATTGCAAGTGAGTATGGCAGTCGGTGGCACCCTGCAAGAGATCAACAAAGTCAATAATATGGAGATCAAGGAGTCAGGACATGTAATATGCAGTCGTCAGAGCCATTGGAAACCAGTCACAGTAAACCTCATATATGTGTATCCTCCTATACAACTGGAAGTTGTTGCGGTTGATTTACCTATGCAAACTAGTATGCATGGTCGATGCATAGTAAGGAGACTTGTGCAAGAGTAGAGACCTGGGAAGTTGTTTCATACTTACTTGAGACGAGAAATGATTTGAACGTGGGGGAGTTGTTGAGGGGGCATCTTGGGCCTCATAAATTTCATCATACTTATGAATGTAATATAACCTAAAGTAGATAAATATATGTGTATAATGGATAAATGGACCTAAACGGGTGATTAGTTGGAGCCAGTGAAACCACTCCAACCATCCATATCATTGTATAAATACATATCAAAGCATGAAAAAAGATGGTAGAACGTTCTCTCAATACATCTGTCTTGATGGTCTCTTGTGTGCATGTCACAATGTAGTATTTTACCTGAATGTTGGTTGGAATCATATCCCTTCCAAAAACATCTCAAGTCAAATATAAAACAATCAATATATATGTCAATTAGTACTACTCCAAGCTAGGTCACCACCAAAGCCAGGTGCATAAGTGTCTCTACTACCAGAGGAATAGGGTCTATCAATACCTATGTCATAAATAAATGTCGACAAAAGTACACTATCAAATGTCTCTCTATTAAGATCAACCTATGCAATAGTACCCGATGTGAAAATAATGTCCAAATCATCAAAATATTGTGACACATGTGGAGGAGGAGGATCAGTGGATGATGACACATGTGGAGGAGAAGAATAAGGATCGATTGATGGTGACACAAGTGGAGGAGGAGGAGGAGGATCAGTAGATGGATTGTGTAGACATATATGGAGAGGAAGGATGGTGTGGAGGGGAATGCATAAGAGAATCGATGGATGGTGTAGACATATGTGTAGAGGAAGGAGGAGGAGTAGGATCAAACATGGATGGCATAGACACATGTGGAGGGAAAAAAGGAGGATCAGTGGATGGTGTAGACACATGTATAGGAGGAGGAGGAGGACAATGTGGTGGAGTAGATGACGTGGATCGGTCTAGTGATGAGCCTAATGGAGTAGAATCGTGACGAATATCCCTCAACCTTTCGATGAGTTTGACGACACTGACACTATGACACATCAATAATTTCATGTCATGAGGAAGATTCTTCCATATCATAGATAGATATGTTACCCGTAATATGTCTCTAACTAGTGTGGGTACCACTCCATGACTAATCATGACACACGTAGGTGATCCACCACCTCTATCTAAACTCTCTGATCTGGATAGCATGGCAGGTGAGGCCTATGTACTATAGGTTGGTCATATGCCTCCTCCATCCTGTCATCATGTTGGGAAGGCTCATCCCCAACAAATGTGCCAATATCTACAAAAAAATAGATAATAATAATAAGATAATTGAAACAAAATGTTACAATAAATTACACGTGCATTAAATAAGACACAAAATATGCAACTAGATTTATCAAAACATAACGATAATATTACCTCTCTCATTTGGTGGCTTGGATGTTGTAAATAGGATGTTTGGACATCCTCTCCAATCCATCCCCGCATACGGGTATTTTACGATATCGAGGACATGGTTATCCTCTCTAGCCAAAAAAATCACATGCATACTTACCTATCGGAGTACACGACAACTCCAACTAGCCCCTCTTGGGAAACAATTGTCTCCACATGCACATACGCACATCAAACATGGAGCTATAAGGAAAGTGAGTTAATCCTCGTCGAATGGCATGAATCCTCTCAAAAAATAATGTAAATAACTATAACATGAATGGGAAGAATCTCCTCCCATTTAAAATAGTGAAAAAATTATCCAACACAAAACAAAATTGTCTTAAAAAAATATGCAACCACCTAATCAATCGGGGCCTCTACACTAAAATATATACACAATGCATCAAAGGGGAACTAATGCACCACCTATCAGTGTTATAGTGTGACATTTCTGATATAATAAGACATAAGAATCTAACCTCCTTTCTATGAAATGAAACAATTTGCATCTGACCACCAGGAAACTGGAATCTCGAAGGAGAAAGAACGCATGGACTGGCATATCTCTACACATATTCTAGTTGGGTCTCTCCTGCAACACCAGGAGGTATATTATGGAACTGGGGCCAAACTTTCCCCCTCCTAGACAAGCCAGTGATGAAATAAACATCCTCCTTCATGGGATAATACAACAAATTGGGGTCAACCATGATCCCAATGGCATATCAATTATTGTAACAATGAATATTTTCCCCCTAAGGGATGTACCCTCCTCATAAAACTTGAGATGGCCAACATCCATCAAAAGAAAATGTGGCTATTGTGAAATAGGGTGAATAAAAAACTCCCTCTCCCTCTCTCTAGCCTCCCACTCATGTACCAATGTGTACGTTTTGACCTGCTACTATTGCTCCTACTACTCCTCTTGTTGTCATCGTCTTTGATTCACATACAAATATTTTTAAGCACACACACCCACACATATATTTCAAATGAATTGAAATTATAAAACACACACATACACAAATAACTTGTATTTCAAAAAAATAAAATTAATTTATGTTTGCAAAAAAATGTAGAAAAGTAATTGGTGCACCTAAAACAGTAACTGTGCATCACAAGCGGTGCTCTATATCAGAAAAATAGCACCGCATGAAATATTGTTATTGTCATGCACCGGTGCACCATGCTTCTTGTTGCACCATCGCGTATTTTATCGATGCATCCTATAAAATGCACCGTGTTATTAAATTGTGAAATATCCAGCTCAGTTGCATGCTCTTTACAACATCGGTGTGTTTCTTGTACTTAAAGGCACCACTAGGTTAATTTTTTTTATTACAAATTAAGTGGTGTGATGTGTCAATATAAACGCACCAATGCTACTGTGTTATTTGAGAACCAAATTTTTTTTTTGCAATGCATTGGATTGTGTAGAGCACCAGTAATGGGGAATCCAATGAGACGCCCCAACATGCTAAGTCATTCAATATTTTTCCTAATGTGGTTATTTTAACAACACCAATGCATTTGGTTAATAAGGACGCACCATTAGGCTAAAATTTATGGTGACATACTTACCGGTGCGCTTTGTTAAATTGAAAGCACAGGTGTGCCAATTTTACCAGAGCACTAGAATTTTTTTTAGTGGTGAATTTATTTCATAACACGTCAAGGACAGGGCCTCACAAAAGACACACCGCTATGTTTATTTTTAAATCTTATCATGGTGTTTTTTCTTTAACGACACCGGTATGTACTGTTAGCGCTTATGCATTGATGCTCCTCGTTTATTGTCGCACTGCCACATTTTTTAGCAGTGTGTCCCATAAGATGTACTGTGATGATGGATTATGGAATATTCATCCCATGGTGTTCTCTTCAAAATAGTAGTGTGTTTGTTGGACCTATGGGCACCTCTAGGTTAAATTATTTTATTGCAACTTACATGGTGCAATGTGTTACTATGAACACATCAGTGCTACCATGTTATTAGAGCACTGATGTTTTGTTTAGTAGTGAATTTTGAATCATAAAGCATCGGTAATGGAACATCCAATGAGACACCCCGCTATGCCAAGTGTAACATCCCCACTATAATCCTCGATTTAATTAATGTTTAAAGTAGATATAATGTGTGGCTACGGCCAAAGCAATGTAATACGTGAATTGTATTCATATGTTTTAATAATAAAATGTGATGTCAGCTGCTAAGGGGACATGGACAGAGATGGGGAATGAATTAATCCACAAGAAAGGGGAGCGTCTAAGAGAATTTCCAAGAGGGGGTCCAAGGGGGGAATTACCCATGTATATTAATTCAACCCATTTTCCTAAATTTTCTATTGATATATGAACCTTCTAATTTCTTATTGAGTGTTCCCAAAGCAAATAATTGAATACATGTAAGAGGGTGGGTGTAAGAAGTCACATACAATGGTTGTTGGGCACATTGGGGCTGAGTACAATCATCTTGGGGAAGTGCATGAGTCAATAAAGGCAAGTCAAAGGGAGGAAATCTGTATGGGTTGGGACAACAGTTTTAGTTAGTCAAGTTTTTTTTCATGAACGGGAAGTAGAGAGCTAGAAAGAGATCTTGGAGCTGGAAAATCCATGGAGGGTGAATTCCAAAGCAAGATGGAGCATATTTGGAGTACAATTGGAGTTGAAGACTGAAGAACTAGGTTTTCATGCCTGAAGAGTTAACTCCTGAGTGAGTTTCACTAAAATAGCAAGTGTTTGTTGTTGTTTTCTGGTAGTTTTTCCTAACAATGAGTTCCCTTTAGTTCCCAGCTAAGATATTCCTAGATACTTATGCCAGAGAGAACCTGATAAATGAATGGGATGCCCAAGGGACTGAGAATAATGAAGGGGTGCATTCCTTGGGTTGGGTAGTTCAAGAGGAAGAGATCTGGTGGAAAATTGGGATAGTTGTAGGAGAATACCAGTGGGTTGAGAGAATTATGAGTTGTGAGTGGATAGGAAGAGACCACCCTCTTTTGTGGATTACTAGCCTCGTCTTGGGGGTGACTTGTTGTTGATATTTGGAACAACAAGTCTATGGTTGGGTGGAATGTTCATCCTAAGAAGTTGATTGCACAACAATTTATAAAATATAAGTGTTTTAACTTTATTTTGTTGTGTTATGAGTTTATTTGTTGTGCATGAACTCTGTGTAATTGGAAATGAGTTATTTGTTGCTATAATTAATTTTATTATCCACATTCTATGTCTGTTTTAAATGGTTATAGATGCATGTAATTAATAGTAACAGACAATTGTTAAATATGGTTTAATTTGTAGTTGAAAGCTAAATGAAATTTAAATTAGTTAGCAGAGTTTCATTTTTGTGAGTTTTCCACACCATAATGTCCCTCAGTTGGGCTATGTGATATTATACCAAGTTGGTCAATATCTATCTCGGTGTGGTTATGTTAAAGGCATCGAGGCATTTGGTTAAAATGGTTGCACAACTACATTAAATTGTATGAGTCATAAACTTAGAGATGCACTTAATTAAATGGAAAACATTGATGCGTCAATGTTCCAAGAGCACTGGCATGTTGTTTATCATGCGTTGTCATTTATAATGCATTGAGTGTGGGGCATCACAAATGACGCACCCGTTGAGGGGCATCACAAAGGATGCATCACTTTATTTTTTTTAATTTATCATGGTGCTCGTCCTTGAACGACATCGATGCATACAGTTAGATTAGACACACCAAAGGTGGTGCTTACTGTGAATTTACAACAGGATGCACCACTTCGGAGTGAGTCAAAGCGTTTAAGCGCACCGCACGGAATTGGAAAAAAAAATAAAAAATGGCCAAATTTCAAGCTAAATTCAAATTTAATCGAATGAAAATGCAAATAGGAAGGTAATAAACAATTTACCTGGACTCTTATGTCCTGAGGAGACATGGTTCCATTGTTGAGAGAAAATGAAATTTTTTGGTAATTTCCAAATTTTGGAAAGGTGTGGAATCTACTAGTTGAGCTATACAACTCATTGTAGAGCACCGGAAACAGGGCTTCTTTGGAAGGAAAGTAAGCATCGATGCTTTCTCGAGAGTTTGGAAGCACAGGATGAAGTGTAACAATTAAAATCAGTTTGGTAATATTTTTTATTTATCCTATCGCGGTGCACTTGACGAAAGTGATACACACTGGGTCATAAGATTCAACAACATTAGTGCACTTTGATCTGTGCTTGTTATTTTTATTATAAATTATGGTGGTGATTTTGAACATTTAAGCATTGGGGCATTATCTTTTATGTGTGCACTAGTGTGTATGTACCTTACATGTGCACTGATAAAAAACCTCCACAAAAACCTCAGGTCACTTTCCTTCACTAACAACCTCCACTATAAACAGAGAAGGGATAAAAATTTTAGGGAGGTTCTGTAAAAACCTTCGCTAGAAGGTGTTCTCCTTGTAGTGGTAGGGAGGGAGAATCACCACAAATCAAGATACAATTTCCAACCATAGGAAAGAGGTAAACCTCAACTAAGGATAAATCTACATATGACTTTGTTTTGTAAGTTTCATAGTAATTGGTCGATAGTGCAACAACTGCCAATGTTTTCCCTCATACTCATGTATCTATTCATGAAGTTTTTGTTTTCTCCCATTTTTTCTCAAGCATGAAACCAAAAGTTTTGTTCAAATCCTACATCTAGTTTTGTAATGCCATATAAGTCCTTTTCTCAAATTATTCTCCAATTTCATGGGTTTATAAATGATGGGCATGATGTGTGAGAAACATCCCTTATTTTTTGTTGATATGTGCCTCTTCAAAGTTTTAAAATAGCCACATGTTCAAATCCACTAGTCTTGGAATATTGTGGGTGACAATATTGAGAGATAGGAACTCCCTTTTGTTTCATTTAGCTTTTGCATTTTCTTGTAAATCAAAATCAACCCCCCATAATACTATTGGAAACACTTTAGTATCTCAAATTCAACATGGGTATTAAATTTGTCAATGATGGGATCATGAGTTTTCTTTAAGAATTGGAAGTAGTGTCGCCATTGGTATTTTCAGTGTTGTGCTAGTGTTGTTTATCAAAAAATTGTCTTTCTCTTGAAAGCAAAGGCTAGGAGGCTATGATGGGGTTTTCCACTTCCAAATGTGTGTTTGTAACAATCATCCCATTATCTCATTGTCGTGGGTACTTTCTCTCTATTTAGATCTATCTTTTGTGTTTTTATTTGGTTAAACTTGTGGTTGCTAAAATTGGATATGTGTCATACGCCTTTTTGAATGGCCGAGTATATCATAGGTTCATATGTATGAATTTGAAGAGTCTAAGCATATGAAACCTTACACAAATTTCATGCACGCAACAATAGTGATGAGATTGTATGTTATTTGGTTAGATTGAGGCTCATCCAGAGAAACCTCTATTTACATATTTATACTAGGAATGGTCTGAAAAATTTTCATGCACAAGTGTGTGTGTGTGAATCTACTTACATCTCTTATTGAAAAGAGTTGAGCTATTGGGTACACATTAAATATGTTTAAATTTGAATTCCCTATTTGCAATATTATGGTGATATGATTTAGGTGTGAAAGTGGGACATGGAAAATATTAGACAACATTGTCATTGTTAGTATTTTTTCAAACTTTTACTAGTGCATTCTTTGATAAAGAATAGGACATTTGTCTAGTTGGGAATATAAGCTTGTTGTCCATTTGATGGGCCAGCAATTCTCCAAGTCCAGAAATGGTAGTTATGATTGTTGTACATATATCAACAATGCCTAGGCTAATAGTAGGTAAGTAGTTTTGTTTGTGATGGTCCAAGATTATCCAAATGCATGCCAAGAAGATAAATGATTGTACTTTTGGTTGCTATTTATGCTTGATTGTGAGTATGTATATGAAAGAGATTGATTATTGATTTGTAATTGTCATCACTGTATATCCACAACCGTTTAAAATATGCCATGCATTATAGCTTTGTTATTGGTTGAGGTTTCTCAATATTTAAGCCTATAGATGCATGGCTACACGAAGTTAGTATGTTGTGCCAATATTTCATTTCATGCCCAAATTCACGGTGTTGTGCCTAGGATTGTGGTAACAACCTTTTTGGCATAAATGGGTAGTTTATGGTTGCATGCTAACTAACAAGAAGGCAACTTAGTATTTGAAGGCCATGCAAATGTTGATGTTGAGTTACCTTCAAATTTTGATATTGGGACATGGATTCACATGTTTAGGACAACTTGGTTGCCTAAGTTTGTCACATATGGTTTCAAATCCAGGCATGACAACAACGTTCTAATGGGATTTTATAGTTAGGGAATGAGAATAAGGTATGAATGTTAATTATTTATATGATAGCTAACACATGATCCTAGGTGAACAACAACCTTAACCTTCTATATTTTAGCTTTATGGGTTACAAAACATAAGAGAGAAGCTTACAATCCTAAATTTAATTTTGAAATGTCATATTAATTCATTTGTTCATCAATTTCATTATTTCATTTTAGTATTGTAACATTTTATTTCTTTATTTCAATGTGATAATTTCATCATAGATAGTTTCCTCCAAGATTTGTTAATTTGATGATGAATAATAGTTTGAAAGTCATTCATTCCTATTTTATAAAAAAATATATCTATATTTCACATAACTATTAGAATCTATTTTTCAAATCCATTGTCATGTGGTTGCCTTTGTTTCACATCTTGGTACTGAGATATGATATTAATATATGTGAGAATATTTTATATTTTATGAAATGATTTCATTTTATGTACATGTTTTAATATTGGGCTTTGTTCAAGTAATTGTTGCATATATTTGATCTTAGTGAAAGGTTGTCATATTCCATGGAGTGGATCTTTATTTCTAGTAACAATAGTGGGTGAATAAATCTGGGTTGGATGAAGTGGGCATGGTCATTCATGTAATTAGGTATGTTGATTTCCCATTATGATTTGAATAATTTATTTAAAAATGCAAATATAAAGTTCTTTTTGTATAATGTGACATGTCAATCTGACTCTAGAAAACAAGCAATCAAATAAAAAAATAAAAATAGAGAATTAATATTGGAAGGGAATATTTTGTCCATAGAATAATATATGTCTTAACAATAGTGGGTGAATAAATCTGGGTTGGATGAAGTGGGCATAGTCATTCATGTAATTAGGTATGTTGATTTCCCATTATGATTTGAATAATTTATTTAAAAATGCAAATATAAAGTTCTTTTGTATAATGTGACATGTCAATTAACAATCTGATTCTAGAAAACAAGCAATCAAATTAAAAAATAAAAATAGAGAATTAATATTGGAAGGGAATATTTTGTCCATAGAATAATATATGTCTTAATATAGATGAAATCACTCATACATTCAAAAATATTTTCATTTCGGAGAGAAATGGTGGGATAAATATTGACTAGATAGAGTAGATTTTGACCATTCTCGTAACTATGTATGTTGATTTCCCATTTCCATTTGTTGAATTTTTTTTAAATGGAAGAAAAGGTTTTTTTTACTTCAATGTCACATATTTTGACCTTTCACTCATTAGGCATTGTAAATTAACATCATTGAAGATCTTAAAAGAAAGCTTAAATTTCCCCAAAAGAAAACTTCCCTAAATAAAAAAACATTTATTAAAAACAAAGAATGATTGATTATTGTATAGAACTAATATTGAAGTGAAGCTTTAGAACTAATATTTGAAGTGAAGCTTTTGTCCTTAGAACAATACGTGTCTCAATATAGATGAAATCGGTGATATATTCAAAATTATCTTTATTTCAAGTAGCAATAGTGTGTGGACAAACCTAGGTTGGATGTAGTTGGAATCAAACATTCTCATAACTAGGTATGTTGATTTCCATCTCCATTTGTTGAATTTGTTTTAAAAGGAAAACATAAATGTATTTTGTACTTCAATGTCACATGTTTCAGTGATTATGAATAATGAAGTAGTAACATTGAAGTTTATAAAGAAATCTTAAATTGCCCTCAAAACAAAAGTTTTCTATTTAGACAGCGAACAAATATAGAAAACAAAGAATGATTATTTTTTCTATAGAATAAATATAGGAAGGTAATATTTTTTCCTGGAACAATGTATGTCTTAAGATAGATGTATGTCTTAAGATAGATGAGATCATTGATAAATTCAAAATTATGAAGATAATGTCACCTTCATCATGGAATACATTCAGGTGAAATATTAATAATCTATGCTTGAAGCTTAGTAACATTGCATAATCTATATTTCATGAACAATATAAATCCATCATTATAATAGCTCTTAGTAGCTCAAATTTAGGATTGTAGCTTGCAAATCCAATTAGACTTTCAAGAACAAATTCAGTTTTATAGTTTTGCTAAAACCTAGATAAAGTGTGTCTTTGCATACATATTTATTGGCCATCTATGTTTATTAGGTCATGTAGTGAGTTGATTCATGTTGTTTTCTTCAATGAAGATTTCATTTTTCTCTATCCTAATAGGCAAAAACCTAGAACATCACATTGTTGCTTGCTTCCACACAATTTTCCTTTTTCTCTGCCCTAATAGACCAAAACCTAGAACATCACATAACCGGTTACAATTAGAATATTTTATGTGCAACCCAGTGGAGGCATTATCAATTTCTTAAAAATAATCAAATGAACTTAACTTCCATTATGTATGCTCTTAATCCCCTCTCCTATCTCCTTCGAAAACTTCCTTATTATTGTTCTTATCCCCAATACTTATATGCTTGTAAAAGTTCATATGGATTTTGGTCCATAGGATGGGATTGTGATTCAAAGTACCCGAGGCCCAACATTTTTAGGATGACATTATATTTGTGAGATGTTAATTGCTTCCTTCCTAATATACAATATATAATAGTATTTGAGTTATAAGAGGAATATCAATATGGAATGGAACTCCAACATAGAGATATGCAGCTAGTCTCAATGTCATCTATTTTAATTTTATAAGGTTTCCCTTTCTCAAGCTCATTTAGAACATTATTTTGAAATTCAACTTAACATGTCAAATATATATAATTTTCAATTCTTATCGTTGATGGGTTCTTATGGTGGTTTTTCTAGGGACATGTGAGGGATTTTTAAATGCAAATAAATCTAATTGATATAAATATGGTGGGAAGGTGAAAGGATTACAATGGAAAAATGGAAACCTCCTTACCTTATTTCTAGGCTCACAAACTAGACAATCCCAATCCCTCGAGTATAATTTGTTGGCAATGTTTTGTCATTTGATATTTTTATTTTTCATAAACTATACTTGAGAACCGTGATTAAATTACAAGAAGAATCCTCGTCTTCACTTTCCATTCTATGAATGTATGAAGTTGGTTGCATCTCAATGTTTCTGCCTTATTGGTTACATCATATAGGTTATAAACAGGGATCTCCTCCACCCCCCATTTTTTGCAGTTTTTCATCCATGAACCCAAATGTTTTTGGATCCTACAATCAATGGTATTTCCTTTGGGTACTCAGTTAAAAAAACTTTGAATAAAGATAATCATAAGGAAATACTTCATGTTCATGGTGCATTTTCCAAAATGCAACCACTAGGTTCTTCAATTATAAGGTTTTTTTGCAAGAAATTAAAGTCGTCGATTTAGTGTGATTTCATGTGTTTTTCATACAGAAATGAAAAAAGATTTTTTGTATAGGGATTCTTGATTCGAAATGAATCCAAACCAATTAATGAGTAGGACTCAGTACCTACAAGACAATTCATTAATTAATGAAGGTTAGCAAGAATTGTAACCCAATGCCTATGTAAATTTGAATAAGACAAATGAAGATGAGAGGGAAAAGTGGATTATTTAGAAGATTAAAAAATTAAAAATTAAAAAAGGAGAGAACGATGAGGAAGGAGAAATAGATTGAGCCCCCATTCAACGTTGGTTTTCCAATTGTGTTTCCAAGGTAAATTTTGAGTTGTTATGTGTGAATTTATTTATTGTTATGTGATTTTTTCTATCTTTGTGATGAAATGGAGTTACTCTATGGTTTAATGGCTACCTATGTGTTGTTTAGCTAGGAAGAATTCTTTTGCAATTGTGTTTGAGGTTTTTTTCCATGGATATAGTCCCCATAATCTAGTAAACCAACCCAACAACTTGTTAATCTCGTTTGTACATCTATTTCGAAGATGGGAGATCTATGGCTCTTATTTTAGAGTTGTTGCAAATGTGTAGGAAGCTCCTAATTTCGGTTTTTATGGTTGTTGGGAGAATTTCCTCACTTCTCTAGACTATATTTCCATTCCCTAAGTTGAACTTATTTTGATTGAGTCACAAATAACACTTTCCTGGTTGATTTCCTATTTGTTGGGGAAATTTCTTCCTCACTGAAATGTAATTTCATTGTTGGAGCAAATCCCTTTCTCTATGGGTGTTTTATTTCGTGCCTAGGGGACTTTACATCCATTGGGAAAGTTTGCATTTCCTTGAATATTTTATTTCATGCCTAGGTGAGTTCACGTCCCCTTGGGTGTATCACTTCATGCTTAGGTGAGTTCACAACCCTTGGAAATTTTACTTTGTGCCTATGTGATTTTACACCCTCTTGGGCATTCTACTTTGTGCCTGGATGATTTCACAACCCCTTGTGCATTCTACTTCATGAGTGGATGATTTCAAATTTCTTTGGGTGTTTTATTCCATGAATGGTCAACTCTATTCACTATTGATTGATTCATTTACCTTGTGGACTTCTAATATTGATTGTCAATATCTCAATCCATGGGGAAATTAAATGTATTTCAAAAAAATGGTGGTTTAATAGAGAGATATGCCACGAAGCACATTTTTTTAATATCTTTTTTATTTTACCAACATTCTTGTATCATCCATTCCAAACATGTGGTGTGCTTCAACCTTTTTTTCAAAGTTGCCAACTTCAAACTGCTTCAAAGGTTGTTTGTCAGAAGTTTTAGAAATAACAGTAAAAGAGGATTTAATAAGAGATTGGAGATAGATATGGTATGTCTTCAAAAAAACTTGTATTAAGAATTATTAAGACTTGATAAACATCCAATCTTTCAAAATCCAGTTGACCATAGCCTGTTTAGTCATTTTTTTGTCGATTGCTTAGTTCGATATCTAGACACTACATATTCATGTGAGATCGAGCTCTTTTGACACAAAGAGATAACATGTTAATGAAATGTTTCAAAGGAAATTAATTTAGGTCAAATCAACCTTCTTGTAAAGAAACAATCCATGAGACTTGGGATCTACAGTTGGTAAAGTTAAGAATACTTAGTTGGACCACATATAGAGACTTTGGGGACAATTTCACCTTCAAACATATCATACAAATGGATTAAACTAACCAACTAAGATCTGTGTTATAGTTAGTTGGTGCGTGCGGTGTTCACCAAGCACCAGAGAATTAGTCTACACCAAGAGCTTATAAAACCAACAACAAGTCTAACTTCTCCAAAAGGAAAAGGAAGATATACAACAACAATACCACCTAACAATGAATGATAATCAAAGAATCCAAGAGAAGAAAACCACCATCATGGTGACATAATACAACCATATCATAAGAATTAGACTTGGTTGAAAGGTTGATCAACACTAAGTCTTTAAACCCGCCAAGGAGCTCTCCATTTCTGGCATCTGCTCTGTTCCTAAATGCTTTATGACCATCTCTCTGCATTCTTGTAACATTTTCTTTTGGTCCTCCTTTTTTTTTGAAACCTGACTTCCTTCTTTAATAATTTTTTTCCACCTCTTTGTTGATTCTTTTGAAATAACTTGATGTAAGTCGAAGAGGTGTTGGTCAGAAATTGACGTTGGGTCGAGTGTATTTTCAACAACTGACCTGGACAGGCTGGATGAACGGGTCATTTTAAAGGTCATTTGTGCGGGTTTCTTTTTCTTACTCTTTCCCAAGATTTTTGTTGGCCCCCGGTCCTTATCTTGATCTTTTGTTGCAGGTAACTGATTCTCATTGAACTGTTCCCTTACTATTGTTTCCTTTTGTTGCATGTGCTTTGTTTCTATCTACAAGGAATATTGTTGAGCCTGCGTTGGACCTTGTAGTGTATCCTTAGTCAGAGCATTTTCTGGGAAGGGATCCTCTCTGTGTTTTTGTTGTTGTTATTGTCCGGCTATTGTGGGTACATCAGTCATAATCTCTATTGGTCCTGATTCATAAATATTATCAACCAGGGTGTTGATTTCCTAGATGTAGACTTCCTAATGATCAATCTGTTGTTGTATATCTTCAACTAGATGGACTGACTGGATTGATATTTGATAGACTGAATCATGTTGTTGTGCAATTTTGACTAGATAAGCTAACTGGATTGGTATTCCTTCGATCGACTCATGATGTTGTGAAATTTCAACTGGCTGAGCTGACTGGATTGGTATTCATGCGACCTATTTGGGCTTCTCTAGCCCATCGATTTTGATCTCCTCTTCGACCGATGTAGATGGTTGGTCTGACTTAGTTGCTTCTGATGACTTATTAATTATAATTTGTCTCTTCTTATTCTTTGCAGGTCATTCCTCGACTATGGTTATTGTCTCAGGTGGTGGGGATTCTCTTGTCAAGTCAATTGGCAACTCGACCACTCTCCTTTTGCTTGATGTCGAATTCATCCTGAATTCTACTTCTGACCAGGTCATTGTGAAATTTTATGGAGTTACCATAGTAGTCAAGCTTTTGTGTATCTTATGCTTTCTTACTCCCCTTGTTTCAATCTATCGGAGTGTATTTTTTATTTGTCCCAGAAACAGAACCAATGTTGTAATCTAGGGAAACGCAAGGGATTGTTACTGGTATTTCAGTACATAAGCAAGCATAGAATCACATATATATGCATATAGACAAAGACATACACAAAGTAGTGGAAGCCCAAAGAACAACACTTTATTAGATAGATGAGTCAATACAACACTATGGATACTTCTTCTTTGATACATGCTTGTCTATTTATACCTACATATTCAGTTACCAGGCAGTTGAAACTAATTAAATTCTTGGGTCGGTCGATTAGATGAATCCTCGACCGACTTATACTTTCGACTTCGACAGTCAACCGACTAACTCTTAGTCATTTGTCGGGTTTGGTTGACAGAGTTGACTATCCCCTACAACAGGACTATAAGTCCCTTGTTTGTGGATAAGTTCTCTACTCTGATCTTTTGTCATTAAATAAACCCCCTTCCTCAAAAAATGCATGATCATGTATTAAACTAAATAAAGGGGTGAAAAAAGTATAACACCAATCCCTTGAACCCAATGTTATTTTATTACAATGGCATATCCATGTGTTTGGATGTTGGTGCACTTGTTTGCTTATTTTTGTGATTTGTGGGCATATAAGTGTTTTGGTAGAATAAAAGGGGTATTAAAAGTTCCATGAAAAAATGGATACCTAGGATATCTAGTAAAATAATGGTTTTAAATATTGTAAATATGTATTGGGAGGGGGGTTCAATAAAAGGATTTTGGGGGGAATTTTTCAATATCTAGTGAAATTAGGGGTATTCTTTAATATCCCATGAACAAATGTGCTATGTCACAAGTTCACTGAGTGAACCCCCCGTGGAAAGGGCATGTGGTTTGTTGTATGAATAAGACCAACCTATCTCAACCAACTATTTTGTTGTTTTTGTACTTGACTTGAAGTGGGATTTATGACCTAGAGATGGAAAGAATCAACAATGGATTCTAGCTAAGCCTAGTAGTCAATAAATCCCAATAACCTTAAACCATGTGCAAGTAACATCAATATTGGGCAGTATGCATGTCAAATAGAATGGTATTATTTTGTACTAATAGCTCTCACATAATTATTTTCTTATAACCAATCCATATATATAACTTGCAGTGGTGTGTGCATGTAGACAACAAATCAATTTGAGAAGATATAACTCAACAAAACCCAACAATCATTGCACTAGCCACTACTTCTAGCATATAGGTATGTAGTATAAAAATTGTAGATAGCATCACACATTAACAAAAACACATTACTCTACATGTAGTTGCATCCAATCAATTATGTGCATGCATATATAATAAGGACATGCATAAACCAACAGTCAAATGTGCATGACAATGAACGGGGCTATTAGGTCTTAGAACAATCAAGGATGATAAATAGCCAATATTAGTATCAAACATTAAACTCTTGAAAGTATGGAACTATAATATTACAAAGGCATACATAATTAAAATCCAACATGTCATGGCCCCCAACTCTGCTTTCAAGAACAGAGTTCTAGCACGATTTGCCACAAGGATAACTAATCATCTAATGAAAAAACCATTTGTTTATGAGCATTTCCAACAAAGTTCAATATTGGGTTCAAATAATGGGAAGGAAATTGAAATAGAAAATCCTTTGGGCTCCAATATTACTCTCCACAATAGTCCAAAGGGTAACATATTTTCCAGACAAAGGATATGATTTCAAGATTTCGAATTAGAATGTATATAAGACAAAGTTAGGGGTTCGAACCTCAAGACCCAACCATCAATATATACAATCCACAACAATAGATATAATACTATACTCGATGCATTAAAACCATACTCAACAATGCAAGAGATCAAGCATTACTTGGCCTCTACATGCCAAATGTTTTGTAAAATTTTAATGCATAGAGAATATATGAAAATGGTCTCATACCCATAAAGAAAAGGAACAAATGGCTTTGAAACAAAGGGTTAGGAATTCACAATAGTCACCTATTGATCTATTTTCCTGTCAAGGGCAAGATTCGACCTTGTAGGGTATTCTCATGGGAATGGAGATACCCTCTACGTTTTTATAGAGGTGGCACTCCTCTATTTCTCACTCGGATAACAATTATATCATGGTTCTAAATAGTCAAATTCTCATTAACCAAACATTTAATGCATGCACGTGGAACAAGCAGTGGAAACATGTAAAGATGAAATATTTAGTGGTAAAATTTTTGAAAAAATAAAAACAAGTGAATTTTTTCATCCCACCATGACCATTTCCCATATCATAGCAGGAGAAAGAAAAACATTTGAAGCAAGATGCACAACATAGAGTGCCATATATGGTCCTTTCTAGAGAACTTTAAATGATTTTGTACTATTCATATAATAAGCATGTAAAGGAGACAAATACTCAAGATTTCATCCTTTAATAAAAGTTAGAAACCACAAAATTCATGAGCTCCCAAAACATCTTTGTATGGAGTTTAAATTATAGATACAAATTTGTTGTTCAAGATCAAATAAAATGTGTGCAAAATTGGCACTACATAATATTTGTGATACTTAAACGAGAAAATAAGAAATGTGTTTTTCCTATTGGACTGGTATGTGGTTCTCATGGATCATCTATTAAGCAGAGGTGACTTGGATAACAAAAAGGAAGCAGTCAAAAATCCATCTTTCACACAAACAAAATGCTTTAAACAAGACTTATACTCACAAAAACAGAAGTAGGAGATGATGGTTATGCCTTTCTTACTTTCTTAGATTCTTTAAATAAGCAGTCGCATATCGACCGAAACTATCATAACCATTTGTTTAATCCTCAAGATCACGTAAGGTTAGTTATGCTTCTAACGCACCCTTTATCCATTCTTGAATATACTCATGTAATGGTGTTATGATTATGTCATGTTTAACCCTAACCCTGAATAACTCATATTCAATACCTTTCAACGTGGCACATTTTTTTTGTGTAATAGATTCTTGGTCTTCATTCTCGTTCACAAAACTGACCAGCTAGCATCGAATTTCATCTTCTGTAAAATTCATAAGGTCATCAAATTTTGTTCTCCGTGCGATTCTCTATATACCCAATTCAAATTACATTTTATCTATAGTCAACAACAATGAATCCCTTATCAAGGGTGGGCCTTCGAGTTCCTTCACAATATCAAACACCTTCAAAAAAAATGTACTTCTCCTTCCCTAAGAGTGTCACAGGTGGTGATCAATTTTCGTAGGGTATCTATCCTCCCGAGCCAACCAACTATATTTTCTTCAGTCTATTTTTAGAAGGAAAATCTTGCTTCTTCCTTGTAAGATAATCCATGGTTTATATTCTTGCAATGAAGGTACTCACTGCGTTTTATAAAAATGTTCATCATTTTTTAAATCCTTTTGTAAAAAATCCTCAAGGGAACAGACCCTTCATGTCATGACACTTGCCTCCATAGAAATCTCCAGATCTTCAATGATTATCCCAAGTATTTTATTAATATCTTAGAAACATATTTTTTGACACCCATTAACAATTTAGTAGCCTTTGTGACCTTATATATTGATCTAGTCACTTCTTTAGAAAATTCGTCCAAGATCATTACAAACAAAGACTCTGCGAATAATGGCCTCAGGCTCAGAGAAACTTTGATCTCCCTTATCCTTTTCTTCAATTTCACATTTTCAATCTCATGTTTAGTTAATGAGTGAGATAATGCTTCACCCATGTCTTGATGAAATATGAGAACCCATAAGGTCCTAAAACCTTTAACCTCTATCTCAAAACTCCACTTTCTTGTTACTCTTTTATCCTTCAGATTAACCAGCTCAATCTGCAATTTCCTATATTATTTATCATATTTAACGTGATGAAGAGTCATAGAATATTCCTAAAAAATCATCGGTCCCTCCTGGGGAAACTCCTCTATGATCATCTTACTCTCGAATATTTGCATTGTATCCCATGTGGGCACATTATTAACCTCATTGACTTCCATTTTTTCCATATTTTCTTCCAGACCCCAGGGTCTTGAGTGTTAGCTCCAATATGGATTTATTTTTTTCTTGGGAATAGGAGTAACTATATGGGTTATCTCCAATTGATGTTGAGGGGGTTCCCTGTCATCTCCATAGATTGACTCTCTCCTTTTCTAGTTCACCATCTCTTTCACTTTCAATGTGCTTAGGTAAATGTGAGGATTACATGTATAAATCATATTTTCCATCCAGTAGGTTCCCTACTAATAATTGAATAGGGGTCAATCCCATTGTTCAAACTTTCCCCCTTGTACACTTGGTGCATGTCACTAAATAAATGGTAGTTGTCATTCACGTGCATAAGGCTTGAGGGAAATGTGCGAAAATTAATCCTCAATGATTAACAATAGTCGTTCACATCATGTGAAATATGTGTGACAGATGTGTTATGATTACCTCGAAGATGTAAATCATGTCCTATGTGGAATTCAAGCTACGGGAAGCGAGGGTAATAATGTGGGAGGAAGGATCAAGTGTCATCCCTCGGCATGAGACTTAAAGGCATCAGGAAAATAGACTAAGTCCCAGAATGTGGGATGTGGGTGCAGTGACAACCAATGTGGAATGCTAGTGTGGGAGGATTGGGATCACAAATAGATTCAGGAAAATTTATCTGGATCTACATTACCAACCTTTTGTGGGATGCGGTTGTGGGAGCATTGGGATGTTTGACAATGGAAATTACTCCCCATCTGCATGGCAAGGGAATTCTATAGAAGGGGTCTGAAAAATAAAGAAATAAGTGTGTGAAAGAAGATAAAGGTATCAACATCACCTAAGATACAAATCAACTCAATGTCATGCAAACACATAGAGTGGAAATAAATTGTGAGTTATTCCATGTAGTACAGGAGTTACCTTTTCCTTATATTTTTATTATGATGTCAAATCCATGGTATATCAACTTGGACTTGCAAGTAGAGACTATGAGCACAAACCTGGGTCAAAATGCCTCTAATGCCAACCAAAAGAACCAATGCAAGCTTTATGTTATTCAATTGAGTTTATCCCTTTCCCACAAAGGTGAAATGCTCGTGAAATGACCATAATTAATACAACAATACAAGATTCCATGCCGACCATGAGAGCAATATGAATGTCACCCTCAAACACCAACCAAAACCAAACAAATATGGAAAGGATAATCCATTATTTCAACCTCAAAATCCCATTACATTATAGGTCAATCTTGAGAAGATCTCTAAAGAACCAAGTCAAAATGAAAATCTGAATTATGGTAAGAGTGATCAAATACGGATCTTGATTTTCCCATTGTTAGATCTAAATCAAGGGCTATGAGATATCCATGTAATTTCCTACATGTGCACCATTTAAACCTTAGTATTGATGCAAGGTACATCTAATACAAGTGGCTCCATCCAACAGTCATAAGTCTCAATAATATCCCAAGGAGATCTTGTTTGTAGGTCTATGAGTCATATCACAAACATTTCCATAAGCACATAGTTGATAAGAGTTGCAAACTTTATTAATTATTTAGGAGGGTTCAATACCTTAAGTCTTGATCCCTATCCTTTTCACACATATTTTCTCACTATCATTTGAGCCCTGGATTTAAAATATTTTTACCTTACCTAGCATATAACACTAGTTCACACACATGTCAATCCATCAAATCAACTAACTATTTGTTTGTAGGTACACAAGATCAATATGTAAGAAAATATGAAGGCAGACAAACCAATACAAGTTATCAAACCATCATCAACATAACCATGAAATGCTACTACTACTAAACATAACAAAGAAATATTACCATTGTTAATGCAATTAATGCTCACAATCTATTATGGATGCCCTATATCAAAATGTAAGGAGAGATGAAGGACCATCAAACTGTTGATACTGAGAGGGGGGTGAATCAATATCAAGTACAATTTTAAAACTTTTTCAACTTATACTTAAACCATTCAACTATATCCAATGAGAAACGAACAATAGTATAAGAGTTGCACCAATACACCACAATACACCATGCACAATATATGAGAAATAATCAATAGTTATTGTTCAAGGGAAGTAATGACTTCCAAAGGTCGCTACAGCTTCCAAATGTAAAGGGAGGGATAAACCTCCAAGA
>JZKD02S0502964.1:92408-109792 GCA_000966675.3 Picea glauca | reverse complement strand
GGTTGGTCATGCCCTTTGGTTTGACAAATGCTCCAGCCACTTTCATGAGGATGATGGACGATATCCTGCGACCATTCACCAATAATTTTGTAGTGGTGTATCTGGATGACATTCTCATTTAAAGCAATACTTGGGCCGAACACTTGCATCATATTCAACAGGTTATGCACACCCTGCGGCAGCACAAGCTATACGCCAACTTGGAAAAATTCTCCTTCGAGATGGACAGGGTCCATTACCTAGGCTACATCATTGATCAAAATGGCGTACATGTGGATCCAACCAAGATCCAAGTCATCCGTGACTAGCCAACGCCAACCACACTCACTGAGCTTTGGATCTTTTTGGGACTTGACAATTTCTACCACAGGTTTGTGTTGGGATTCTCCCATATTACATGGACCCTCAGCCAAATAACCAGGGGTGGTGGTAAGGATAAATTTGCATGGGGCCAACCCCAACAACAAGCATTCGATGATTTGAAGCGGCGTTTGTGCTCAGCCCCAGTACTTTCACTACCAGATTTGCAGCAGCCCTTTGAGATTGAGACTGATGCTTCAGACTATGTTGTGGGTGTCATTCTCATGCAGCACGGCCACCCCGTGGCCTATCATAGTGAGACACTATCAGATGTTTTATGTAAGTACCCTACTTATGACAAAGAAATGTACTCCATTGTGAAATCCTGCCGCTAGTGGAGACATTACATTCTTGGAAGGGAGACAGTCATCCACACTGATCATAAGCCACTGCAGTTCATGCAGACACAAGGAAAATTGCAGAGTGACCACCATCAAAAGTGGTCCACGTACTTGCAGTAATTCCACCTCAACATCAAGTATAAAACAGGAAGAACCAACCGTGTCACCGATTGCCTCAGCAAACCACCAGTCGCGACACTCACCACAGTGTTAGACTCTTATGGCCATGAGACCTTTGGATGGCCCCAACTCTATGAGACAGACCC
The DNA here is from genome assembly GCA_000966675.3 of Picea glauca. NCBI lineage: Eukaryota > Viridiplantae > Streptophyta > Pinopsida > Pinales > Pinaceae > Picea > Picea glauca. Next base: position 108,825 of record JZKD02S0502964.1, on the reverse strand, counting down.
AAACTTCGCCACCACCTACCAAATGTTGGGTGCAAAGGCAGTGGTTGATAATTTCCATCTTCAGGATGGGTTGTTGTGTCGTCTGGGCCATATCTGTGTTGCATCAAGCGAGCAAGCGAAGTTGATCTGGGAATCCCACTACAGTCGAGTGGCAAGACACTTCGCTGTCGAAAAGACAGTGACGATGCTACAAAAACATTTCTACTGGCTAAAACTTCGACAGGAGGTCAGCAAGTATATCAGGTCTTGCATTGCCTGTGCTATTGAAAAACCAACCACTAAGAAACAAGGCTTGTACACCCCTCTTATGAATCCTGACAGTCCATGGGAATCCATCTCAATGGACTACATGTCAGGCCTCCCTTCCACCAAGTGGGTAAATGATTGTGTTTTTGTGGTTGTTGATTGCTTTTCTAAGATGGTGATTCTGGTTGCCTGCAAGAAGAGAATCACAGCAAAAGCCACTGCCAAGCTCTTCTTTGAACGAGTCTGGGTACATTTTGGAATCCCACAAACCATTGTCTTAGATCAAGACAGTTGAATTATCAGCACATTCTGGTCGAGCCTCTGGTCACTACTAGACACCAAGCTCACCAAATCCATGGCCTTTCACCCCCAGACAGATGGCCAAACCGAGGTCGTAAATCGAATGATCATGCATATCCTGTGCATGTATAATTCCAAGCAACCTCACACATGGGATGAGAGTCTTCCCTATATCCAACATAGCTAAAACCGAGCCCTGCATAGCTCAACTGACCTCATCCCCTTTCAGGTGGGGTTGGGATTCCAACCATTGGGTCCCATAGATGTTGCACTTCCCCTTGCGGTCACCTCGACCGACTCCTCTCCTGCTCCAACTGAGGCTGACAAAGCCACCCGGTTCATTGAGAGGATCTAGCACATCTGCCAACAGGTTCAGGATATCCTACAGAAGTCCAATGACAAGTACAAGCAACACCATGATCAACATCGGGTTTCACATAAGTTTCAAGTGGGCGATAAAGTTTGGTTGCACTTGCAGAAAGAATGCCTTATAGGACGCCATCGAAAGATTTGCCCACTCCGTTATGGGCCATACACGATCACCAAGGTTGTGGGGAATAATGAGTTTGATCTCAACATTCCTCCTTTCCTTGGCCTACACCCAGTGTTCAACTTGGACCTCCTTCGACCTTATTTCCCACCATTATTGGACATCTCAGACGTAGAAGAACAACTGACACCAACAGAGCTCAACCCTTACTACATATAATAGGCATCCAGTGATCAGATTGTGGACACACATATCAAGGGCACTTGACAACAAAGGATCCAGCTTTATCGAGTCGTCAAAGTAGGGCAGCTCCTGCACCAAGGCAAGTGGCTCACCCGGGGCCAAATTCAGCAGAAATTTCCTCATCTGATGGGGGAACTCAATGCAATGGAGACCATTGCTTCCTAAGGAGGGAGGAGATTTCTAGCAATTATGATAATTTACTATTTTTAGCAGTTTTCGGGTCCTGAACTTCCGGAGTCGTTTTGAGGCCTAAACGATGTTTTTTGGGGTATGTTGCGGTCGCAAAATTTTATCATGAAATTTTGCTCAACTGTTGTAGTCCTCGGATAGATATTTCCAATGGGCTATCATATGCCTAAAACGGAGATCATATGCAAAAGTTACGACCCCGGGAAGTTGATGTACCAACTTACCCAAACGGGGCCCACATGACTTTTGGCGCTTCATCTCCTAGGGTTAGGTTTATAGTAAGATTTATCCTATGGCTAGTTGAACCTTCTTATTAAATGTGAGCATATTTCTCACTTCACTTGTACAAGTAAGACTAGGTTTCTCCATGATAATTTTTTACATAAGTTTTGGGCATGAGCCACCATAAAACAAACAATAATGAGCAATTTTACCCATAATCTTTGTGGAAACATAAAAAGGAGAGTATCTAGGCTCTGGAAGAATACTTTTGACCGTACTTACCTCATCTTTCTAAGTTTCCTCTTTTAACATTGTAGCATTATTTTGTTCCCAAGTTATTTGTAGTATGCACAATTAGGATAGCATGTTCTTTATTAGGATTTTGTCATTGTTCGAGAGCACGAAGGACATGTAGGAAGCTAATAATAGCCTTATGAGAAGCCAAATCATTATCAACATTATAAGGTGAATAATTTTTTAATAAAACAACAATGTTTTGAGATGGGATAGAAAGTACACATTGTGTTTTGTACCTAAAACATGAACAAAATGAGTAGATTTAGTTCTTTAGTTCTATTAAAATCTACATTTCCAAATCCACTATTTTGCATTGTTTTAGGCTTGAACTTATTCTATCCAGATTGGATTTTGGTAAAAGAAAGAAACACAATATAAACTCTATAAAACTATGGTAGGATCAATTTTCTTATCCTTTTCCAGTTCTTTGGCAGTTGATAATGTCTCACATGTCTTAGGATCATGTTCTTCAGTGCAAAAATTACACCATTGATGGGATGTAGAGGTTCCTCTTTGCTCGATATTAGACCTTGTTAATGTTTGCTAAGGGAGATATGTTAAAGGCATGGGATCAATTACCAACTTATTCTTAATTGAAATCATTTTACTTATCATGTGTTGAATGAGTTATAGCATAGCAGACATGTTATTTTTTTTATTATCAAAAGAAAAATCAGTTCTATTCAAATCCAAGGCAAGTTTATAAGGAATATTCCAAGTTGTCTGCATTCTTATCTTCTAATATGTTTTTGTAAGCAAGAGTCAAAATATCATAATAATGAACCAAAGGTGATTTTTGAGTTGGTAAAATAACCTCAAGGACCTTATTAAACAATTTTATAAACCTAACGTGAAAAGACTTAATGGTTTCACCATTTTTGAAAGATAGGCTATTATAACTCTTATAATATTTCAATTCATACGAATTTGGACTTAAACCAATACGTCAACTCAAACCAAGTAGAAAAAATCCCTATCAAGGAGGTCAAATAATTTAGTAGAATCCATGTCTTCCAAGGAATTGACAAAGAGACTCATGCATGTGTCATTGTCATGAGTTCCCATACTATCACATGCATTTGAAAATGCAACCACATGATCATTTGCAGTGGTAACATTGTTTCCTGAAATTTTGGGTAAGGGAAATGATAATCATATTCAAAGGAGAGGACACAAGCCATGGAGTGGAATTAGTGTCCACTTCATATTGAAATATGTTAAGCTTCTTATCATATTTTGAGGATTGTTATGCACCAATATAGGATTAAGCTTGTTAAACATGCTACCAATAGTAGTAGAACTTAAAAACAAATCACTGGTAGACATAGAGGTCAAATGGTTGTGCAACATAGAAGTCACAATTACCTTGAAATTATATTTGGGGCTAAAGATTTCCAATCAAGTATCTAAAATAGAGGCAACCACAAGACTATCAAATTGATCTAAGATACACCTTCTTGTTGCCCCTTGACCAAATTTTGAGGATCCTTGGTCATGTTTGACCTATTTTTAGGACTTCGACAGGCTGTCGAAGGCGGAGCGCAAGACAAAGCGGAGATCGCTGGATCTTGGCCCTATTTTAGGGATTTTTGGGATTTGGATTATGTAACGGGTATGGGGATGTCAGCCCATGGGTTTACCCATATTTAGGCCCGATTTTGTAATGTATAAATAAGTAGTTAGGCAATGTAAGAAGAGGTTGGTGTGTTAAGTGCTAGGTGTTAATTGCTAAGTGCAAGTAATGATTGTAATGTCTTTGTGCATGTTGTGTGAGACTTGCAGAGCTAAGTGCAAGTGACTGAAGAGACTGAATGTAGGCTTTGTGTTGTAACCTAGCTTAGGGAAGGAGGATCTAGCGAAGAGTGTGCAGATCTCATGTCCTCTGCGAAGTTGATCTGAAGCCTCTGTGCATGTAAGAAGATTGAAGAAAGATAATAAAGAAGACAAAGAGTTGGTGGGCATAGCCCCAGGGTGGGGGTGAACCACATAAATCCTATGTTGTGAATTATTTGTGTGATGTGTTGATGTGTTTATGTATTTACTTGCTTAGTTCTTTGATATAGATGAATGATAGGTATTTTTGTTGTTGATTTTTGCTTAATAATGAGATTAAATGTTGGATCTGACCTGTGTGAATGTGCTTAGTTCTTGAATTTGCTAGATCTGATATGTTTCGTCATGATAAGTGATGCTAGATGCTAGATATAGTTGAATACTGCGATGCTCTATAATTAGAGTATTTACCTGCGAAGTAGATATTGGTTAAACATTGATGAACTATATTGCTAAGTGCTTTGTCAAGGTGTTACAATCACAGATATGAGTCCCAGCTAAGGTTGCAGACACTGGAGTCCTGTAACCACCCCTGCCTCTACATCGAATGATACTTCATCTACTTCGCAGGTGTTGCCAAAAGGGTCGGTAGTTAGGGTTTTGTTGGTGCGCTATTGTAGAGTTGAACCCTGGGTCTACCCTTGTGCCAACAAATGGTTTCTTTTCTAGGACCTGAAAGTGTGATTGCTGGGAACTGAGGAAAAAAGAGCTTTATGTGAATATCTGACCTGAAACTGTGAAATCTCCATGCATAGATCTGTTTCCCTAGTGCGCAGTATTCTACTTAATTTGTGAATCTATGTGCTGAGAAAAGAAGTCTAATCTGAAGAGAAGATGTAAGATCTGAAATCTTTGTGCTTTGTTAAAGGTAAGATTAGTTGAAATTTTTATTTCTAAAGTATGGATCTGGGTATGTGTGATAAATTTTGTCCTAGCTTGAAAAGTAGGGCTCAACTAGAGGAAAGAAGGTTTGATTTGAATAGATCTGATAAGAATAGTGAAAGATGTGTTATACCTATGCATAGAAAGAATGTTTGCACTAACAAATGGATGCAGGATTCTAGAAAGAATTTTTTGCAGGTTAACTACTATAATCCTAGTGTGCAGTACATGAAAGGCTAGGGATCATTTAAGAAAAAGAGAGGATTAACCCTTCGTTACAGTTGCAGAAGACCGAGACATCTTGCTATGGAATGTCCTGGTAGAAGACCTAGTTGTCTTTGTTGTAAAGCTACGGACCATGAAGTTTTAGATTGCCCTAGAATGATTGCTAAGCTTGAAAAAATAAATATGGAACAAGTAGACCCTGAGAAAGGTCAAGAAACTGAGACCTTGGCAAAACCCCAGAAGTAATCAGAGACTGTATTATTACAGATGAAAGAAACCTTGAATGACCACCAAGATACTAATCTATCAGATATCTTAAAAGAGAAAGAGCAAATAGAAGCAAGAATAGGAGACTTCGGCATTGACTATGTTTTGGATGAAGAAACACGACTGAATTTCATTACAGAAAGAACTTGGGAAGCTATACGAAAGCCTGTTATGATTCTTTCATTGGGAGGAATAGGATTATTTAGAGGAAAGATGATAACCCTATGTGGAAGACTTACCCAGATATCTATGAGTACCCATGGAACTTCGACAGAAGAAGATTTTGAGGTTGTTAAATTTATTGAGAACATCGCCCTATTTGATATGTTACTAGGAGAACCTTGGATTGGAAAGGATCAGGCCAGAAGGAAAGAAGAAGAAGTCTTAGAGCAGAAGAAGCAAGAATTAAAATATTTCATGACTAGGAGGATCGTACAGTTGATTAAAGAATAGGAGAATAGATCGAAGCTATTTAGGACTAGAGAATTGGATGTTGAAGTTGAAAGGACACATGAGGACTTGAGACACCTATCTGTATAGGAGAGTAGAGCATCTACGACTGCTAGAGAAGAAGTATTACCCGTGCACCCTACAAAGGAATCTCAGCAGCGCGAAGTTACTATGCCAACAGAAGACAAGAATCAGAATGGAAAGAGGAATAATGAGATGAAGCTCTCCGGAAAGAAGGCTAGAAATCTCAGCAACAAGAGAGAAAAGATCAAAAAGTTACAGAAGGTTCCAGAGGGAACTTCGCAGAAGGAAAATTTGAAAAAATGGGACTTCGTCGAGATATCAGAACCGCGTCACATGGAACTTTTCCATGGCGAAGCAATATAGCCGTTGGGAACAGTATAATCGTTAGACCGATGCCACGAATGGTTAGAACAACATTTATAGCCAGGAATCTCACCATTAGACTGTTGGGACTATGCCATAACAGGAAAAACTGAATTAATGAAGGATTCTCGCCCATTGGAGGGATATGTTACCTAGTTGTCTACTTATTCCATCAAGTGTTGCATCGAGAACACTTTTGTGAATTGTATCAGAGAAAAATCATTGCTACCACGTTGTGATTAGTAAGATCGACATCAGTTCTATTTTTTTGTGCATCCATCTGATCTAAGCGTGTATGTCCGATGAGCTCAGCGCCGCGAAGAAAATCGTCGAAGAATTTCTCATCGATCTCATGGTTGAGAAAGTAATGTATGCAAGTATTCAAGCATCATCGACAAGAGGAGTGCAAGCCTCTTCGTCGACTGCTCACAGATCCGGGCCATCCCGAGTCGTCATAGAAAAGAGAACCAAGCACATAGATGCCCTAGCAAATGCGAAGTTGATCCCGACCATACTACTTGACTACATCCTGCCTCTGGCAAGCACGGTGATTCATGATAGTGTGCTGAGATATTTTAAGTACACCATGGTTACTACGTACCTCCCGAAGGGGATATGCACAGTTCGAGCACAGAAGGACAAGATCGCAATGTTGAAGTTCAGCAACTTCAACCTAGGAGATCGTAAGAACCATAGTATGCTCGCCCCATATAAATACTTGACCAGGATGAAGGGGAAGAACTTGAAAATAATCCCCCATCCGTGGACGATGAACCTAGCGCAACCCAACATGTTGAATGTAATGAAAATCCCACACTTTGGAAGGCACTAGGAAGTTAACGCATGTGTCAAGCTCCTACTTTCATGTTACCATGGCTGTTACTTATGGCTAGACCGTCATATCACAGTTGATCTAACATTGATCCATAGGATCACCAGATTGAGTATGCAAGGACCTGACCCATAGGACTTCTATCCACAAAAAGCCACAAATTGCATGTTAGCACAGAATATCAAGGATATGTACATCGATGTTGAGAAGGGGATGTGAGGCTACAAGGTAGATTCCATCCAGAATGGTGTAGTGCACCTAGCATGCCAATTAATCGCAGGAAATCTTGTGAGAAAGAACAGACCCAAGCAGGTCACAAGCTATGGCGTTGACCTCACGAGGAAATGTGTAGAAGGCCTACAGATTAACTGGGCAAAGTATCTAGTTAACCAACTGGAATTGGATTGTCGCGAAGCACAGGATTAGGGCTATGAGTTCCACTTTAGTTGGCTCCTGATTTTCATCGTATTTATTTCTTGGGAGAAGTCGGAAGGTGCGACCTTCCCAGACATTGAACCGTTCAAGCCACTTGTCGTGAAGTTCACCATGCTCTAGTACTCGAGCGACATGGGAAAACAGTGGCAATCGAACGCAGTTTTTCACACATATTATCTCCAACTGAAGAGAGCCATCGAAGTTGAACCTCGCATTACGCAGAGAACCCTACAATGGTTCAGACCCCTCATGAAGTTCTACGTAGATCATCACTTCATCTATATTACTGTGTGAGCAGACAAACATAAGGAGGAGCTTTAGTCGTAATACAAGCTCACGGAAGACGACCTCGAGGAGATCACCAAGGACTGCTCAGTAGACCTCCTTATCCCTGCTGACCCTGCAGAGATGTCTGACCCCTAAAATGACAGCTTAGAGGCCACTCACAAGGAACATGACACACCCGGACCCAGCAGAAGGAAGAAGACTGAAGAAGTCCAAGACTTAAGCAGCGCATCAAAGAAGACTGCTTCAATATCACCTGAACGAGGGGGTGATGACGAAGTAGAATAAATAAATGGAAAAGAAGATGAGAAGAAGCAAGGCAAAGTAACATCGCCTAGAGATGGGGATGATCCCTTGAAGAAGAGGAAGGTTTCTCCCAAGAAACCCTCTTCCCGGAAGAAATCCAGAGCCACTTTGACCAAGATGCAGACTGTGCTCACTGTCAATGATTTTGACTTCATCATCGCAGCTTTGAACAACACCTCGCAAAAAATATTGCAGAAACAAGAAGCCAAGTAGGAGGAGATGTGCGATAGAATTGAGGTCGAGATCTGAGGAGTACAACAGCCCCTTCACTCCATTCACACAGTGTCCACTGCGCCCCTGCCATTGGAAGAACCAGATTTGGGAGATGAGCCAGCCCAACTCCAACAACTAGTTGATGCAACCGAAGATCACCTTCGTCACGCACAAGAAGAAATAGAACAAGCCACCCAAGCCTTGAAGAAAGTGCAAGAAGTACTCATAGAACGACATTGAGTTGCAGAGTAGGAGAAGGTTTCCCTCCAGACAAAGTTTGAAGAGGAGAAAGCACAGATTCAACAAGAAAAAGAACAGTTTCTCGCAGAGCAACTTGAAGTGCAAGAAGCAGTCAATAGAGAACTTCGCTCTATGATAGGCTTAGAGACAAAGGAAGAAGACCGAGTCTCACATCAAGTAGACCAGCTCGCAGAATTTATCCAGCAACTATAGCAAAGAATATCATACTTAGAGATCTGCACAGTGCCCGACACCCTGCAGGATGTGAGGGATCAAAGGGAAGCAACTGCTCGAGGCACAGTTGAAAGAATCAAGGACCTCGACTTGGAATGTAAACAACTGATTGATCACAGTGCACAGATGTATGAGCGACTCACTGAGAATCCAGAACTGGAGACACTGGAGTCAAAGCTCCAAGAGGTGAAGTATCAAGAAGAAGCAATACAGATGCAGTTGAAGCCCCTATCAGTTGTTGAAAGAATGAACCGATCCCATGAGCAGCGCACTTCTCAACAATAGGTCCACACCATTCAGAGAAAATTCATGGAAGTGACTCAGAGGTTCCAACCTATACAGGATGAGGCTTGCCAACTTTTCGTAGAGATCAAAGGCCGAGGAGCAGAACTAGAACAAGTCGTCACTGCAGCAGAACAGTGCCTAGAGGGACCTGTCAACGAAGTTGTTATCCAAGAGTTTGTGAAACAAGAGGTCATGGAACAACAACAAGTTGAATCATCTCAAGCCAAGCTCGAGGCTTTTGAGGCAAAATTATCTAGATCATAGTGACTCGAGACGAGTCACGGGTGAGTGTTGGGGGATTGTTGTCCCTTGATAAAATTTTGAGGATCCTTGGTCATGTTTGACCTATTTTTGGGACTTCGATAGGCTGTCGAAGGCAGAGTGCAAGACAAAGTGGAGATCATAGGATCTCGTCCCCCTTTTAGGGATTTTTGGGATTTGGGATTATGTAACGGGTATGGGGATGGAGGCCCATGGATTTACCCATGTTTAGGCCCAATTTTGTAATGTATAAATAAGTAGCTAGGTGAGGTAAGAAGAGGTCGGTGTGCTAATTTCTAGGTGTTAATTGCTAAGTGAAAGTAATGACTCTAATGGCTTTGTGCATGTTGTGTGAGACTTGCATATCTAAGTGCAAGTGACTGAAGAGACTAAATGTAGGATTTGTGTTGTAACCTAGCTTAGGGAAGGAGGATCTAGAGAAGAGTGCGCAGATCTCCTCTGCTCTATGAAGTTGATCTGAAGGCTCTGTGCATGTAAGAAGATTGAAGAAATCTAATAAAGAAGACAAAGAGTTGGTGGACGTAGCCCCAGGGTGGGGGTGAACCATGTACATCATGTGTTTTGAATGCTTTGTGTGATGTGTTGATGTGTTTATTTATTTACTTGCTTAGTGCTTTGATATAGATGAATGATAGGTAGATCTGTTGTTGATTTGTGCTTAATAATGAGAGTAAATGTTGGATATGACCTGTATGAATGTGCTTAGTGCTTGAATCTGCTAGATCTGATATGTTTCGTCATGCTAAGTGTTGTTAGATGCTAGATCTAGTTGAGTACTACGAGGCTCTATAATTAGGGTATTTACCTGCGAAGTAGATATTGGTTAAACATTGATGAACTATATTGTTAAGTGCTTTGTCAAGGTGTTACAATCACAGATCTGAGTCCCAGCTAAGGTTGCAGACACTGGAGTTCTATAACCACCCCTGCCTCTACCTTGGGTGAGACTTCATCTTCTTCACAGGTTTTTTCGAAAGGGTCGGTAGTTAGGGTTTTGTTGGTGCGTTATTGTAGCACTAAACCCTGGGTTTTCCCCTGTGCCAACACTTCTTCACCTCATATTAGTGGTGGGTTCAACCTCGATAGGTTCACCTTGAATTCTTGGAGAGTACCTTGGAAGAATGACCATAAACCAAAATCACATCAAAAGGGAGAAAAATAAAAAAAAACAACTAAGGACTACCATCCCCAATATTGTCACCATTTATGTTGATGCTCAAAATAGAAGTTTGAATTCCAATATTCAAAACACTCTTCTAGGGTTGGTCAAGAGAAAAAGTGGAATGGAACCCATTATTCATAAGGAAAATGTTTTATTGAAAATGTTAGTGGAGTTATTCCACCTTATATGTACTAGGTCTCTTCAATGTTCATAAGATAAATTTTAATATGCACATAGGTTAGTGATTGTAATACCCCAGTTTTGAGTCCACATATTAAATAATGTATTTTGTTTATTTGATGAAAGGCCAGAGTGCCTAAACACTCAAAAGAGGTCGGAGTGCCTAGGAAATGTAATGCTTTGATTATTATCAATAATAAAATACATTGTTGGCTTCTAAATGGAAAAGGACAAGAGTTATAGGGGGATATGATTCCATGAGAGATGGGGATTAAGGGGCTAAGTCTTTTCATTATAATTACCCATGATTGTTTTAATCGAGAGAATTAGTTACATGAACTTCCTAAGGAATTCCATGTGATTCTTGATTTGTAAGTAAATATATAAACACCTCTTGTGGGTTGTTTGAGGATTCTTGTCCATGGTTCTTCTTCGTTATTCTTCACTATTCACTCTTCATTCATTATTTCCATTCATCCTTATTCTTGGTTGGGAATTGGGGGTGAATTGTTGAAGAAGAAGCCATTGTTTTTTTGTTGTAGTAATGACTGGTATATTTTAGCCCTGAAATACATGCATGCATGTCTGAGTTACAGTGGAATGTGTTAAGTTTTGTTCATAGTTGTGATACTTGAGAGTTCCCAGCATGGATATTCTTGATCAAATGCATTGAAGCCCTAGAAGGAGGTGGATAGCCTAAGGGACTATGTGGTAGAGAAGGGGTCCATTCTCTTGGGTTGTGCATGTTGGAGAGAAGAGAGATGGTGTACTTTGGATTATTGTGTGTTGAGAAATCTATGAGAGCTTAAGTGATGACTAGTTTGGGAAGTTGAGTGACACCCTAGAACCATCCTTGTGGATTCATAGCCCTAGCTCGAGGGTGACATTGATGTTTAGACTTGGAACAACAATGTATATGATTGGGTGGAACATCCTTGGTCTGCAGCCAATTGGTGATTTATTTTATAAAAGATAATTTCTCTCTATCATGGTTTCCATGACTTGCATATTTATTTTCGTTGTGTATTAATTATTGTCTTTGAGATCCATGTTTATATTATGCATGCTTACTAGTTATGATTGTGCATGGCACGACAAATATTCTTTAAGAATTCAAATTGATTCTTGTTAAATGCATGTTTTGTTATCTTATCTCCTACATGTGTTCTTGAATTAATTTGACTACCAGAGATCAATTTTAAGACTTGAGATGAGTCTTGTTATTTTCAGGATCTAGCATGTGGGTGGCTGGGTTCGTTACAGTGTGGTTTCAAATGTTTCTTGGAGAGATTCCTTGGAGAAGCGTGGCCTAGCTTGATGGTTGGGTATGTTACATATTGGTATCAACACCTTGGTTTCAACACTGGACCTACATAGACTAGACAGAGTTGTAGGATACAACGTCGAGTCGTGAATACCTGCTACATAATCAAGAATACATTGGTTGATGTAAATGGATATTGTTGATGTATATGTGTATATCCCACACTCGTAAGGGAAAATGAATACCAAGAGTTTATAAATAAAATGTGAATATATATGCATTAAAAGAAAATGAGAGAGTATGAAGCCCCATGTAAGGAAATGAAATTTTGTGAGAAAGAATGATGAATTTGAAGGCAGTTAACTCGTAGTCATTAATCTCTAGAGATCAATAGTTACGATCATAGACTTGGAGAGGGCCCAATGTTGGTGGGCAAGCCCGACCATGTCAACACCATGATATCAACCTCATCAATGCTCAGATTAGTGCCACATCAGCGGAAACTCACGGGGAGGACACCTCATCTGCAACGTCTACATGAAAGGAAGTGGAAAATCGGCTAAATCACATGATTTCATGGAGGTGGAGAGCACGACGGAGGACCGTTGGTATGGAAATAAGTGTGGTATCCCATCGAACTTCCGAACCCGCGGCAAGAAGTGGAAAATGGTTAAGTATCAAGATATCATGGAGGTGGTGAGCATAGCAGAGAGTCGAGGGTATCAAGAATCAGTCGGACTGACAAGGTCACAGATATAAGAGTTAGGAAAGTGTTGTAGACCCGCTTCCGGCAGTGATATTTGAGAAAATGACTAAGTATGGAGAATTGATCGGGTGACCAGGAGGTCACCATGTGTTATATATCTAATGGCCAGTAAGTCGCCATGTGTCACATATCGGATGGACAGAGAGTGAGGGATCTAATGACTCATGATGTATCATAAACCTGCAAAGAAAACAATGGAAAAGAATATAAATATAAGTGCAAAGTGAGTGAGGTGAAACTAGAGGGTACAACTTGGAGATCGTGGAAGCTTGGAATGAAGAAGAGATATGACTTAGACCCGCGGTGAATCCATTAACACGGATGAATGGCTGAGATATAATCAATAAATGATCAGATGACTGGTGTGCATTGTGGTTGCATGGCATTCCAGTGAGCATATCAATGGTCAATTTTAAATATTAAGGAATGATCGGACGGTTGTTGAGCATTGCTACTATGTTGCATGTGCTAATGAATATTCCTTCACTATTTTTCCACCAATAAATTTATGCTCAAGACTCACAATTGGACAAGAGAATAGTCATTGGAAAGCTCGTTCATAGGAGAATAACCTGACATTAATAGAATTGGGAGATTTGTGATATAAATCTTCATAAATTGGACAAAAAAAGGACCTATAGAATTAATTGACATTTTTTTTATGATACACGTATTTCTAACAAAAATGGTTGCTTGCACATTTTGCAGAAATAGGGGGTATAAACATATCAGTTCAGAATAAGAGCGCATATTCATGAAATGGAGGAAGGAGAGGGAGCCTTCAGTCATGATAGAGAATCCAAAGGACAAAATATCAATGTTGGTAATGGAGAGACTCTAGTGTCCCCAAGTTCGAGCCCCGTTGCAGATCATGATATATGCAATGAATTGTAAATGTGCTCTATAGGCTGGTGAGCCAAGTTTTGTATAAGCCGGAAGGCTTATGTGTTTGTTAGGCCAAGAAGCCTAAGTGTTTGAAGGCCACGAGCCTGTTGTTGTACTTGTATGTATGCAGAATAATCAATAAAATATAAACACCGCCAGGTGCAGACCGACCATAATGAATGAGTGAAGGGGGACTGAGTGTCCACAGAGTGGGCAAGGAACTAGGGGCTGGAAGGTGGGAAAGGGGTTGAGTGATGAGCCTAGGGGCTTAAACCTGGAAATAATATTTTAATATTATTTCAAAAAGAGACATGTGCATTTCTGTTTATCCTAAGTTTTGGAAAGGGAAAGCATGCAAAAGGGATGTAGGCTGATGGAACGCATGCAATTCCAAGGGTGACAAGTGTCAGCCCTGGTGCATGCAAATAAAACGGCCAAGATGAGCCATGAGGGGGATTTCCTCCTCCATTCCACCCGACTGCTTGAGCGTGTACAGGCTCTGAGCAGTACGATTAACATGACCTCTGCAAAGAATACCTCGTGCGTCCCTGAGAGCTGAGAAAGCCTGTGATTGTTCTGAATAATCCATACCTCTTTGTCCTGAAGTTGTGACCGTCAGACCCATTTGCCATCGCCGAAACAGTTCGAAGAAGCCTGTATCTGGCTCTGAGGAAACTGGTGTATTCCTCTGTTCTGGAACAGGAAATTAAATAGTCTGTGTTGATTTCAGGAATAGCCAGTGTGTGTGTTGAATTCTGAAAGGCCGAAACATCCTCTGTCTGAGCGCCGAGCCTATGTGTGGAGCCAATCCATGAGACCATCCGCCATTGTCAAACCTGTTGGATAGCTCGTGTCTATTTTTCCCCGTGGGTTGTTGTGACCACGCAGTACTAGACTGCGTGAGGCTTGTTGGCCTGTGAGCGACTCCTCCAGGTGAGAGAGTGCGCAGAGGAAGGAGAGAACTCCTAGAAGGAACCCTGTAGCTTCCATAGAGCCCAGAGACTTCCGGTCTGGTCTGTTCCTGTAACCCAAGGTAAGGGAGACTGGCAGCCGAAGGACTGTCCAAGTGACAGAGAAGGTGCACTCTCCTGGGGTGGAACAAGCATGTGGGGAATGAGGGTCTGTGGGCAGTGAGCGAGGGAGATTCCTGGGAGAGCTTTCTTCCTGGTGGTTGTGTATGACTGAATTCCCTATAACCTCAGCCTGAGCCTGGATTCCTTGCCCTGGGGTGGAGCTCAGTCCCAGCTCGGGGATGACCCACTGTTGAGTTGAGGAGCAGTGCGGTCTACGGCTGGGAGGTTCGTGGGAGGCCTGCATTTGGTTGGTGGATTTCTTCATTGTCAGCAGATAAGTATATGACTATGTTTTATCACATTTGCGTGACTCTTCTGGATATGTTATCATGTTTCCGCTGTGTAAATGAATTACTGTTGAATGCTATGGCTTGGTTAATTGTAGCAGTAACTTATATAATTTACTCTGAGATTTAAGTGTGTTTAATTGTTTAAATGCATGTGCTTATAATGTCTGTATGAATTATGTAAAAATTCTGTGTATAGAATGGTAACTGAGAGGTTTGAAAACCTCGGTAGTGAAAAGGGTACACTACAAAATGGTATCATAGCCAAGGTTTCAACACTGAGCCTAGATGGGCCAGTGGGGCAGTCTTTGGACTGAGAATGCGAGGGGAAATTGAGTCGGGAGGACCAATTTCGGACCCTAGTTTGCTCTGAAGCGTCAAGGAGACACTTGACGAGTTTTTTTTTTATTAAGCACTCAGGAAGTATAGCGGCGCTATGAAACCGCAGGCTGGTGTCGTCTATGGCCATGGGAAGACAGGTCTCTACACCAATGGTGTTAGAACCTTAGGATCCGTTCGGGAGGGAAGGCGAGCCCTCGTGATCGTCGGATCTGGAAAAATGTGCACAAGGTTTAAAGCCTTTGGATATTGCACAGGGGATTAGAAAATCGCGATAAGCGAAATCCTGAGTTGGTTAGAAACCATCTGAGCCATCAGATCTCGGCCGAAAAACCCGGCAGCCGTTGGATCTGTCGAGAGGTGTCTGAAGGTTAAACCTCAGAAACTAGGGGCGAAATCTTTGAAATAGATCTAAACCATCTGAAAGACGGAGGACACGTGTCGCGAGATCGCCCATATCGGGGATTCGAACATCAGGCGTCAGAAGGGGAAGTCTTTCGACTTCATGAGTGGCAAAGTCACGAGAGAATCAGGACCGTCCATCTGAGGAGGACAGGTGGCAGAGATCAAGGGATCTCGCGAACTCGAAGGTTCGCAAGGTGAGAGTCCGGGAGTTGGGCGCTCCAAGTCGCGAGGGGCGAAGTCGCGAGAGAATCACAGCCGTCCATCTGAGGAGGACAGGTGGCAGCAATCGCGGAGTCGGTGAAGTGCCGAAGAGATCCAGGATTCGGGTCTCGCGAACTCGGAAGTTCGCAGGGTGAGGGCCCAAGAGTTGGATGCTCCAAGTCGCGAAGTCACAAAATTGCGAGGAGCGAGGACAACCATTGGATCCAGAGCACGGGAGGACCGTTGGATCAGAAACCCCATCACCTATCGCGCGTTCAGGGGTTCGGGGGTTGAAAGGAGTCGTTTTCAACTTCACGAGTAGCGAAGTGCCGAGAGTCGTGCACGAGGACACATGGAGGAACCACAAGGTGGGCCTGGGTGACTGACAGGCAAATGCGCATCGCCAGAAGGAAAGGAGTCAACACTCCATTGACTTCTCACGTCTCGGGGATTCGCGAGATAAGAGCATGGAAGCTCGACATTGAAACTCGCGAAGGTGCGAGTAGTGAAGAGTGTTAACACTTAGACTTAGACCTAGGCTACGGTCATGCGTAGCAGACGCTAGCGAGGAGGGAGCCATACCCGTGTCACATCTTAGGTATCGGCGGTTAGAGGAAATGAGTCGAGGGTCTTCGACTC
The DNA here is from genome assembly GCA_000966675.3 of Picea glauca. Taxonomy (NCBI): domain Eukaryota; kingdom Viridiplantae; phylum Streptophyta; class Pinopsida; order Pinales; family Pinaceae; genus Picea; species Picea glauca. Next base: position 92,481 of record JZKD02S0502964.1, on the reverse strand, counting down.
ACGAACTCGCGAGATTGCGAGTTGCAAAAGGGTGACTCTGGTTACGAATATCTAACTGTCGGATCTTCGTGGA
>JZKD02S0502964.1:69428-82966 GCA_000966675.3 Picea glauca | reverse complement strand
AAAAAATAATGAGTCATATTTACATCAAACAATATTGGGTCCATTACCTAAACCTTTGTGCTACAGGGCTTTCTTCAAGGGTTGACATCAATGACAACCAACCTTAATCAACAAGGATGCCAATTGTATGCAACCCATGTGGAGGAACCGAAACAGAAAAAAGGGCCAAGCCTTGAATATTTTTCGGTACTGCAAGTGTTTGAATATGTATTCCAAGAAATACCAATATTTCTACCAAAGAGGGAGACAGATTTCTCTATTGATTTAGTACCGGGATTTTCCCTAGTATTAAAAAAACCTTACATAATGAGTACACCATAATTAAAAGAATTACAAATGCAGCTGGAAGAATTGTTGAAGAAATGGTACATACACCCAAGTGTTTAACCTTAGGGAGCACCAATTCTCTTTTTCAAAAACAAGGATGGAACATTGAGGTTGTGTATTGACTTTAGACGGCTGAATAAAGCCACTATGAAGAAAAAATACCCTCTACCAAGAATTGATGACCTCTTTGATCAACTAAGAGGGAAAAAGATATTTTCAAAAATAGAATTGAGATCGGGATACCACCAGGTAAGAATCAAGGAAGAAGACATAAATAAGATACCCTTTATAACTAGGTATGGACATTATGAATTTGTAGTGGTGCCATTTGGACTAACCAATGCACCAATTGTCTTTATCTATGGGAACACTGAGAGGGGGGTGAATCGGTATGAGCACTTGTATTACTTTTAACCACAATGTATATTCTTCAACAATGTTCAGCAGTTTATATTTAGCATTCAATATATATCATCAATAGTATAATCATAAGAAGTATCACATGAAAAATATCATATCAAATGCACAATACACCAGAATTTACGTGGAAACCCAAATGGGAGAAAACCACATAATGATTTTCTTATATGTAAAAAGAATACATTCATTGGAAGCACCAACTTCCCAATTTTCCAACTGCAACTGGAAGGAGAATACAACCCCCTATTATTAGGATTCAACCTGAAGGAATATAAAAATCCATAAATTTTATGGCTCCAACCAGAAAGAGGCTACAACCCCATGAGTTCTTCTACACCAACCTGAAGGTGGCTACAACCATCTATCCTTGCCCCATCATGCCACCCTGAAATATAAATGTAGACTCAATGTCACTACCATTGATATTGTCACTATCACTAATGATCAACCAATCATCCAACCTGCCACTATCTCTATCATTGATATACCATCATCAACCAATTGTACCCAAATCCACTCACATGGATATCAAAACCATCACCAAGACCTACCATGCATCAACAAGACATGCCTCTCAAGCATGTACCATACCATCATCAACATGTAACCCTCAAAACATGCATATAAACCTACATCTAACTCTATAACATACCTTGTGTATGTTATCATAGACATGCAGACCTTCATCAACTTCAACAACAAGAGAATAGCATCTTCATCAAACTTTACCTTAGTCTCATGGGACTAGTTTTTGGATTAGTCACAAACCCTAAATTTCAACAAGAATAACTCGGTACCTTTACTGAATAAGGGTCTGAAACTTGTAGCCAATATTATTCAATATCTTCTCTGCAATTCCTCCAAGTTTCATTTCTTGGAATATCCCAGAAAAGGAGTTATAGAAAAAATGGCATACCTTGTTGAATTTTGGCTTATTATAGAGAACTTGTAGAGCATGCCACGCGTGGAATATTTGATATCTATCTTTGAAAATCATACTCAACATACGAAGGAATATAATCTATCCAATTCATTCGGTCTCTCTAAATTTGGATCCTCTATGAAAAAATTATGATTGTTTTACCCAGAACACTTGTTTGAGACTAGTTTCAGGACTAGCCAAAAACCTTATTTTCCACGGAGTGTATCTTGGAAAATAAAATGACCTAGATGCTAAAAAAATTATCATAGTTACCTTGACATGTATTCTAAACTTCCTCCAATTTTCAATATTTGAATCATTCTAGAAAAAGTTATAGCGAAAATGGTAAGATGAACTTTAAATAACATACCTTTGAACACATCATAACAAGACTTCATCCTCCCTTGGAATTTACCCCTTCTTTACTTCATCTCCCTCTAAAATTTGCCTCAGATATCCTTGGTTACCTCAGATAAGAATCACTTACTCACATAGAAGATATTCAATAGAATGTGTGTTTGAATGTAATGTGAATGACTCTTTGATGTGTATTTATACTTTTGTTGGGTAACCTCTTTCCTTAAACTTAGGGGCTTCTTAACTTTCTTGTTAAAACCACTTTACCCTTTCATTAAAGACTTGTAACAAACTAGGGGCTTCTTGACCATTCTTTGGGGCTTCTAACTTCACAATTCCATAACTCCTCAACTGTGAGGAACTACGTGGTGTACCACCTATCACTGGAAATGGCATGATGAGGAATATCCATCCATGAGTGAGCTATCTTCATTTACTTTTTCCTTCATGACCTAATTCCATGATCAACTATGAGATCCTTAACCATACTTAGGGGTTTCTTGTAGACTTCTTCAAAGAATATTCCCGTGAGGGCCATGCTTAGAGATATGCCATAAGGGGACCACTTTGGAGACTTCTCCAAATACACCCATCACATCAGTTGAAATCAATCCACTACTCGTTGACATCAATGAAAACCAAATATCCAACAATCACCCCCTTTAGCATTGATGGAAACATTGATGACATGGGAACACTCATTCTCCTGCTCATGCTCCCCCTGTGATCATTGCTCCCCCTATGACCATCACTCCCCCTTTCTCTATGCATATGTTATTTCTCTTTGTTTCCATGCATCTGTTCTTTCTCTCCCCCTTTGGCGTCAATGGCAAAGGGCAATCCTCTATGGGGTTGATCTCCCTGTCTGAACTGTCCTTTGGGATGCTCCCCATGTCTGAACTGTCCTTTTACTCTGTGTGGTGCTTCCTCGTGTAAATCCATGAAATGTATGAAAACAATTCAAAAATCATTGTAGGGAAAAACCTACTCCAAGTTTATGTCGAAAATACTTAAAGGCCTCCCTTGGAAAGGGTTTGGTGAAGATATCTGCAATCTGCACTTTTGTCCCAACATACTCAACCCTAATGTTATTCTTTGCAACCTATTCTCGTAGAAAGTGAAACTTGATCAGAATTTATTTCATCATTGAGTGCGTCACTGGATTCTTTGAGATACTTATGGCACTGGTGTTATCACAAAATATTGGAATGGGCTCATCATATTCAACGTATATATCCTTCAAAGTTTGTTTCATTCATAGAACCTAAGTACAACATGTTGTTGTTGCAATATACTTTGCTTCTATTGTAGACAAAGATATTGATGATTGTTTCTTTCTTAACCATGATACCAGGAACTCACCAAAGTAGAAATTTTCTCCACTTGTACTTCTTCTATCATCAATGCTACCTGCCAATCTGCATTTGTGTAGGAAACAAGAGATAAATCATTCTCTTTTGGATACCATAATCCAAACGCTTATGTACCTTTTAAATATCTTAATATCCTCTTCACTGCCATAACATGTGATTCCTTTGGTGTTTCTTGAAACCTTGAAACTTTTCCAATTGTTTGCATCACATCCGGTATAGAAGATGTCACAAAGAGTAAGGTACCAATCATCAATCTGTACAGTCTCTAGTTTGCATCTTTAGAATCATCATCCTTACTTAACATGCAATTGGTCTGCATAGGAGTATTGACGAGTTTGAAATCTTCCATTCCAAACCTTTTTATCATTTATCTGATGTACTTGGTCTGAGAGATGAAGATACCTTTGTTTCTCTAACATATTTATAGTCCCAAAAAGAAATAAAACTCTCCAAGTAATGACATCTCGAACTCATTCTACGTGTCTTTGGAAAATTTCTAACTCATCATTTCATCATCACTTCCAAAAATAATATCATCAACATAAAATTCAATTAACATGATATTATCTCGATTTACCTTTATGTAGATATTGTTGTCTGCATTTCCTCTTTTGAACCCTTGTTGTTGTAAGTATCTGTCTAGTCTTGAATACCGTGCTCTAGGGGCTTGTTTGAAAACATGTATTGCCTTCTTCACCCTGCAAACATAGTTTTCTTTTTCTGATAGTTGAAATCCTTCTGGCTACTCGATGTATACTTCTTATTCTAACTCTCCATTTAGGAAGGATGACTTTACATCCATCTGATACACTTTGATATTTTTGGAACATGCATAAGCTAGAATCAACCTAATTGCTTCCATTCTGGCAACTAGAGAAAAGGTCTCTTAAAAATCCATAACTTTAACCTGAGTGTATCCTTTACATACCAATATTTCTTTGTTCCTGGTAACCTGTCCATCCTCGTTCAATTTTTTTCTGAAGACCCACTTTGTATCGATCACATTCTTTCTCTTCAGTCTTGGAACCAGTTCTCAAGTGTCATTCTTCTCTCTCTGATCTAACTCTTCATCCATATCTTTGATCCAATGTCCATCCTTGATGTCTTCTTAAAAAATGCTTGTCTCAATTGTGTATAACATTGCTAGGTGTTTTTGTTCTAGTGAATGTATTCTTCTTTGAGTTTCAACTCTTGCATCTTTATTTCCAATGATATATTCTGGAGGATTATTTTTCTGCACTCGTCTACTAGATGTCTTTGGAGTTACCTGAAGATCTTTTTTTTTTTTCTCTACTTCTGGCTTCTCTTCTTCTTCATCTGATTTTTCATCTACTTCTTCTTCTTCTTTCAAATCTTCTTCTTGATCATGTTCCACCAAATCTTTGCTTCTTTATTTTATATTTCATCCATCTATCTCATCAATCGTCACATTGATGCTTTCCACTATTTTGTTGAGTCTTAAATTCAAACATTTGTATGCTTTTCTTTTTCTTGAGTACCCAACCAATATTTCTTTATCAACTCGAGAGACAAATTTTCCAATATTTCAACTTCTCTCTTGATATAGCATTTTCTTCCAAACACTCTGAAATGTTTCACATTTGTTGGTCTTCCTTTCCAAAGCTCGTAGGGTGTATTATCACTGTTATTTTTTAGAATTCCTCTATTCTAGATATGAATTGTTGTATGTATTTCTTGTACCCAAAAGACGTCTTTCAACTTGGAGTCTTTCAACATAGTTCTGGTCATTTCCTGCACTATTTTGTTCTTCCTTTCGACAACTCCATTTTGTTGAGGTGTCCTGGATGCTAAGAACTGTCTCTTTATCCCATGTTCACTACAGAAATATATGAATTCCTTTTATGGAAACTCTCCTCCATTGTCTGATCTCAAACACTTGATTTTTTATTATGTTTCAGTTTCGACCATTTCCTATATCTTAAAGTGTTCAAATGCTTATGACTTCTTCCTGAGAAAGAAAACTACAGTCATCGTTGTGTAGTCATAAACTAGTATCATAAAGTATAGTTCTCCATTCAATCCCTTTTATCTTGTTGGTCCATGTAGATCGGTATGTACAATCTCTAGCGGTTTTGTTTTGGAGTATTCCTTTGATTTGAATTTGGTCCTGTTTTGTTTTCCTTGTAGACAATGTTTGCATAGAATGTTTGCTGGCTTCAAGATCTCATGAATTTCTCTTATCACTTCCCTTCTGTTGATTTTGAAAACATTATCAAAATGTATTTGACCCATTCTTTTGTGCCAGAACCAAATTTCATCATCCTTTCCTAAGAAACATCTTTCCTTTCCAATTTCATTTAGTACATATATGTTGCTTGGAGTTCTTTTAGTTGTAGCCATAAATTTGCATGATCATGCTTTCCTTATCTCACATTTCTCTGAGTCAAACACAAGTTTTTCTCCTTGATCACACATTTGACTTACACTTAGTAGATTGTGCTTCATGTCTTCGATCAGTAGTACATTTTTTTCCTTGGAATCCTTGCTTCCAAGCTTGACTGCACCATTTCCTATAATTTTGGTTGAGTTGTCATTTCCAAATGAAACGGATCCATCTCTTTCCTTTTTCAGAGTTAGAAATATGTCTTTATCACCTATCATGTGCTTTGAGCAACCATTGTCAACATACCATTCATGTTTCTTGTGTTGGGCTTGTAGAGAAAGCATGCATTCTTCAATGTTGAATTAATCTTGCTTCCTTACCCATATCCTTTATGGTTCCTACTTATGATTGTTTATATTCTACTTTAGTTCCCTTGGAGAAATAGTTAGTCTGCAATCTTTGGTCATGTGACCAAAATAGTTGCATTTGTAGCATCTACTTCATTACTCAAGGATTTAAATCTTTTGTTGTTTTTTCTCTGTGCTTCATGAGGTCTTCTTGGATAAGAATTTCTTATGTAGCCTTCATATTTACTTCTGCTCTTGATATTAGCTCTACAATTCACAACTTTGTGCCCAAAGTTGTTGCGTGAATAACATAAACCAAGAAAAAGAGTTTGATATTTGGGGGTGGGAGATCTTTTGAATGGTGTCTCTCTTCTGAATCCTTCTTCTTCTTGAGTTCTTTCCATTTCTCGTTGTTGTTGATTCTGAATTATGAATCTTCTAGGTATTGTAGTGTCTCTGTAATATTCTTCTTGGATGTTCTTTCCTTCTTCCCTCTTAGAAGAGCCTCTGACTATTTATGCATAACTTCTTTGTTCTGCTTCTTGTTCTATTGTTTTTGAGCTCAAGCCTTTCTCTATCTGGTTGTATCCTAGTCTGGATTTTTCATAATATGGATTTTGAATGCTAATGATCTCATCCAATATTTAGGTTTTGTTCTGCTGCATGTCCTTCGTCTAAAGATATTTTCTTAGAGTGATTATTTCTGCTTCCAAGTCTTCAATCATCTTGTCCTTCTCTTCCAATTGATTTCTGAGTGTTTCTTTAATTATTTTGTCTTCTTCTACCTATATTTTTAACTTCATGATCGTCTTCTCAACCTATTTTGAGTTGGAATTTTGAGAACCTTCTTTCCTCTTTAGTTATGCCTTGAGTAACTTGATTGTCTTTCTTTAATTCCATAGCTCTTCTAAGGCACTGATCAATTCTGCTCTGAGATCAACTTCTCCTTCTTCTTTGAAATCTTCTTCATAATCTTCTATTGCCATGAAGAGTGATCTTCATGTGTCACTATCACTGTCTTCATCCTTGTCTTATGAGGAACTGTCTTCCTTGGTGCAGAAACTTTTCTTGAAGAATTTCTTTTTGTTTCTTCTACCCTTTTGATTTTTCTTTTTCTTCTTAGGGTCTTCTTATTCATCGCTTTCCTTATTCTTATGGGGACATTTAGAAGCAAAATGACCGATACCACCACAATTAAAACATTTCAATGGAAGCATACCTTTGTATTTACTAGTTCCTCTTTGCAACCTTTTTATGAATTTTTCCATTTCTTCATCTTCCTCTGAATCATCACTGAAACTACAATCTGACTTTGTCTTTTGCTTGATATTTTTCTTTGTCTTATTGGATGCTTTGAATTTTGCTTCCTTTGTGAATAGGTTATCATATTCTATTCTCATTTCATGGGAGGTGATTATCCCATGTAGCTCGTCCATGCTCAAGATGTCTAGATATGTTCTTTCTTCTAGGGATGAAATATTTGGATCAAATCTCATAGGTAGAGACCTTAGTACCTTTTGAACAATGATTGGTTCCTTCATCTCTTCTCATAGACCTATAATAGTATTCACTATTCCATCAAATCGCATAAAGTAGGCTACAATGTCTTCGTCTTCCTTCATCTTCAATTGTTCAAACTTATCTCTAAAGGTTTGGAGTTTAGCTCCCTTGAATTTGGCATCTCCTTCATAAATATTTTGAAGCTTATCCCAAAGGTTCTTTGCAGAATCGCAATGCATAACCTTAACAAATATTGAATTAACAAGACTATTTAAAATAGTAACTTTAGTCATTGAATTGTTTTCTTTGAGTTTCTTTCCATCCATGTCTGTTAGGGGAGTCATTGGTGCTTTGTATCCATCTACTATTTCTCTCCATACATCAAATCCTTGTGCATGTAAAAAGGTTTTCATCCTTATACTCCAAAATACATAATTTTGACCATCAAATATCGGTGCTCCAATCTTAGCATGTTCCATTATCTCCTTCAAGTGATTAGACTACTTCTTGAAGGACATGATCTGATACCAATTGTTGGAATACTGAGAGAGGGGGTGAATCGGTATGAGCACTTTTATTACTTTTAACCACAATGTATATTCTTCCACAATGTTCAGCAGTTTATCTTTATCATTCAATATATATCGTCAATAGTATAATCATAAGAAGTATCACATGAAAAATATCACATCAAATGCATAGTACACCATAATTTATGTGAAAACCCAAATGGTAAAAAACCACAGAATTATTTTCTTATATGTCAAAATAATACATTCATTGGAAGCACCAACTTCCCAATTTTCGAGTTGCAACTGGAAGGATGCTACAACCCCCTATTCTCATGATTCAACCTAAAGGAAGAAACATCTCCCTAAATTCTTTGGTTCCAACTATAAGGAGGCTACAACAATCTGATTTATCTGACACCAACTGGAAGGTGGCTACAACCACCTATCCTTGCCACGTCCTGTCACCCTGAAATATAAGTGTAGACTCACTGTCACTACCACTGATACTGTCACTGTCATTGATGATCAACCAATCATCCAACCTGTCACTATCTTTGTCACTGATATACCTTCATCAACCAACTGTACCCAGATCCACTCACATGGATACCAAAACCATTACCAAGATGTACCATGCATCAACAAGACATGCCTCTCAAGCATGTATCATACCATCATCAACATGTAACCCTCAAAACATGCATATAAACATACCTATAACTCTATAACAGACCTGGTGTATGTGATCACAGACCTGCATACCTTCCTCAACTTCAGAAACAAGAGAATAACATCTTCATAAAAATTTACCTTAGTCTCACGGGACTAGTTTTTGGATTAGTCAAAAACCCTAACTTTCAACAAGAATGACTTCGTACATGTACTGAATAAAGGTATAAAACTTTTACCCAATATTATTCAATATCTTCTCTACAATTCCTACAAGTTTCACTACTTGGAATATCCCAGAAAAGGAGTTATGGAAAAAATTGAAAACCTTGTTGAATTTTGGCTTATTCTAGAGAGAGAACTTGTAGAGCATGCCACACGCAGAATATTTGATATCTGGCTCTAAAAATCATACAAAACATTCTAGGGATTGTACCCTATCCAATTGTTTTTGTCTCACTGAATTTGGATCCTCTATGAAAAAGTTGTGACTTTTTTACCCAGAACACATGTTTGAGACTAGTTTCAGGACTAGCCAAAAACCCTATTTTCCACAGAGTGTATCTCATAAAATACAATAACCCAGATGCTGAAATTTTTGCCACGAGTACCTTGACATGTCTTCTCAACCTCCTCCAATTTTTACTATCTGAATCATTCTAGAAAAAAATTATAGAGAAAATGGTGAGATGACCTTTAAATAACATACCCTAGAACACATCATCACAAGACTTCATCCCTCCTTAGAATTCCTCCCTTATTTACTTCATCTTCCATCTAAAATTCACCTCAAATATCCTTGGTTACCTCAGATAAGAATCACTTATTCACATAGAATATATTTAATAAAATGTGTGTGTGAATGTAATGTGAATGACTCTTTGAGGTGTATTTACACTTTTGTTGGGTAACCTATTTCCTTAAACTTAGGGGCTTCTTAACATTCTTGTTACAACCACTTTATCCTTTCATTAAAGACTTGTAACAAACTAGAGTCTTCTTCCATTCTACGGGGATTCTAACTTCACAAGGCCATAACTCCTCAATCGTGAGGAACTACGTGGTGTACCACCTATCACTGGAAATGGCATGATGAGGACTATCCATCCATGAGTGAGTTACCTTCATTTACTCCATCCTTAATGACCTAATTCTATGATCAATTGCGAGATCCTTAATCATACTTAGGGGTTTCTTGTAGACTTCTTAAGAGCGTCTTCTCGTGAGGGTCGTGCTTAGAGCTACGCCATAAGGGGATCACTTTGGAGACTTCTCCAAATACACCCATCACATTAGTTGACATCAATCCACTACGCGTTGACATAAATGACAACCAATTGTCCAACATTATGTGCTTAGTGAATGGAATATTCAGAAATTATTTGGATAATTTTGTCATAGTATTCTTGGATTTCATACTTATCTATTCTAAGTCAGAGGAAGAGCATTAACATCACCTAATATTGGCGTTGCAAGTGTAGAGGGAACATCAGTTGTATTACAAGCTTAGTAAGTGTTCCTTTTACCAAGAATAGATCCACTACTTGGGACACACTATTTCAGAAAAAGGTATAACAATATATCCAGAGAAAATTGAAGCCATCAGAGAATCGACAACACCCAGGAATGTTTCAGAAATAAGATCTTTTACAGGACTAGTGGGTTACTATAGAAGATTTATAGTAAAGTTCTCTAAGATTGCTCATCCCATCACTTCTTTGCAAAAGAATGGAATTGAATTTGAATGGACAACTGAGTGTGAAGGGAAATTTAATTTGTTGAAAGAATTACTTAATAGTGAGCCTATTTTCAATATTTATGACCCAAATGAAATTTGTGTGGTATGTACAGATGCATGTAAGGAAGGACTTGGTGGATTCCTCACTCAAAATTGACATGTCATTGGTTACGAGTCCAGAAAGATTAAAGAACATGAGAGGAACTATGTCACACATGACTTGTAGTTTGTTTCCATTGTTCATGCATTGAATATGTGGAGGAATTTTCTCATGGGAAATAGATTTGAATTAAGAACAGACCATAGTGGTTTGAAATATATTTTTGAACAACCAACTTTGAATGTCAGGCAAATGAGATGGCTGGAATTTTTAAGTGAATATGATTTTGACATCAAGCATATCAAAGGAAAAGAAAATAAAGTCGTTGATGCACTTAGTAGAAGAGTACATCTCATGCATGTTACAACCATTAGGATGCATCAATCAGATTTGAAGAAAAAAAATTGGATGTTGTTATTACAGATCAGCATTACCTACAAGTAAAAGAAATCTTACAATGGGAAAATGTACAGCATAAAATTAAAGAATATGAGATGAAGGAAGATGGATTACTTATGCATAAAAATATAATTTGTGTTCCTATTTCCAGAGAGCTTAGGAATTTGGTATTAAAAGAAATGCATAATGTTTTGTATGACGGACATGTTGGCAAATGCTTAACAGGTAGTGTATGCTTGTCATTGATGGCAAGTACAACAGGGAATATGGCAGGATCAGAATGTGCATCGATGGGCAAACAGGAACAACGTAGGCTCAGGAGGAATTAGCGCAGAGTCAAAATTCTTCCAAGTAAGAAGGATGTGTAAGCTTGGAGGAAAATCGTCACTGATCGTTGGATCTCATCCAAAATTACCGATAGCATGAGGGCCGTCAGATCTGAATAAAAACAAGAAGACCACGCGCTGAAGAGGAGGATAGATCTCAGGCGTTAGATCTGAGCGCAGGATCCGACCACCGTTGGATCAGGGAAAACCTACACAGTGTTTAAAGTGAAAGGAGAAAAGGGGCTCCCAGAATCCCAAAAGAAGGAGGACCGTCCATCTCAAGGGGTTATGTGGACTGTTGATCCGACTCCCTGTCAGGGTTTCCAGGATCGCGAGTTGAAGAGGTCAAAGAATAATAACCACAGGACTCGCGAAATCGCGATATGTGATACCCCGATATAATCTTGACCGTTAGATCGAGGACAAATATGGACCGTTGATCCCAGTTCTTGTCGAAGTTTCGGGGATCGAGAGTTGGACATGTCAAATATTATTGACATCAGGAACCCCGAAATCGCGATGTGTGAAATCCCGACTGAATCTGAACCGTCAGATCAATATGTTATCTAGACCGTCGACCCGACTCACATCAGCAGACACGTCGGCAAACTTAAGAACACATGGCACAACCAGGCAATGACAAGTGTCAAGTTGATTCAACACTTTAGGCACTTGTAAGTCACGAATCAGAGTGACACATGGTAGTATTCAACATGTTTCAATCCACGTGTGATGTCATCAGATTTACACCATGTCGGAGATTCGAGGATCGCATGTTGGAGGTGTCAAAGAAACAATGCAACAGAAATACCGAAATCGCGATATACGAATTCGCGATTCAATCACAACCGTTGCATCAAGATTGGATCTAGACCGTTAATGTAACTCCATATCAGAGTTTCAAGGATTGCGACTTGGAGAGGCAAGAACACAATGCAACAGGAATGCCGAAATGTCAAAACTCGATTTAAAGGAAAGATTAATAAAGCTCATCCAACATCGTAGATTAACCTGGAGGAGATCTGAGGGTTATTGTTGCACGACACAGTGAAACTACTAGAAACCATTGATGGTTTCTACCAGAGGATGCGAAGACACTTCAGAATGACTGACAGAGGAGGTGAAGAGTCTCTAAGAGGAATGAAGATGTTTGTTGAGGCGATTGACAGCTGATGAACATTGAGGTCTGTAACTGAAATAGAGAAGGTGAGTTTGACTGTCACAGAGAAGACGAAGAGTCTCAAACTCCCAAAGAGGCTGAGGAATCTCAGCATAACACCCAGTGATGCTGAACGCGTGGGAAAACCGCCAGAGAAGCTGAAGAGTTACCATGATGATCAGGAAAAGCACTCGATAGGTGGAGGATATCCGTGTGGTGTGAGCATGCAGAGGGATTGCACACATTGCATGCATGAGGTGCACATAAGCTATAAGTACATGGTACAGAGAAGAGATGGGGTTGCGGTTGCTATTGGATTTTTTGTGGTTGTTGTTATTGAAGTTAATTCATGTGTGAAGAAGGAGGAGAGTGAAGCAGTTGAATTGCACAAAAGAGGAACTGTGCAGTGAATGGACATGGAGCATAGAACATAAAAAGCAGAATAACAGATAGCACGAGTGAGGTGTGCAGAAAGGCAATGAGGCAAAATGAGCAACGAAATGCAGCAGAACAATGATAAGTCTGGTAAGCCATTATTGAACATCATACAACTGTAATAAGTTTCTGTAGAAAAGATTTATATTTCAGGGTGGTTGGGAGGAGCTAGGGAGAACTTGTGTCCTCAAAGGTTCAAGTGGGTGCTTGAACACAGGGAGTTGGTGCTTCCTTCTAGTTGGTGCTAGAAAAAACAGGGAGTTGGTGCTTCCTTCTAGTTGGTGCTAGAGAAACCAAGGAGTTGGTGCTTCCTTCTAGTGGGTGCTAGATAAAACAGAGAGTTGGTGCTCTCAGCAAGTTGCAGCTTGCAAAACTGAGGTTGTAGCCTCATTATGAGTTGGTACTCATATGTATGATACTGTAAAGAATGTAACCATTACTATCATATAAAAGAAAAGAGGTTTTTACCCTGCATGGGTTTCCTCAGGAAATATTTGTCTCTGTGTTTCTCATATATGTGAATGATGCTGAAAGTGCCATTGTTTATTTCACTGCATTATTGTGATCATCATTCAGAGTCTCTACAAAGAGTTTAAAAGAACCATAATTG
>JZKD02S0502964.1:26114-45287 GCA_000966675.3 Picea glauca | reverse complement strand
TATGTTCATGACTCTCTTCATGAGCCATACTTGGTGAATGCCTCCTTGAAGCTTGAGGTGATGATATAATCTTTCTTCTTGAAGGATGAGAACTTGGCTCTACAATTTGACCTTCCCCTCTTGTGAGTTTCAACCTTGTGAGCATCAGAAAACAAAACACTTGCAAATAATCAAGCCTTCAAAAGCCTATGCTCTGATACCAACTTGATCTAAAAATGATAAAGACTTGTATTCTTGAAAATATTTGCAAGTTTTTAATTCAAGTGTTCTTATGCAAATGGATCAATTTTGCAAACACAACTTTTATAGAAATTACATATTCAAGATGCATATAATTAGCAGCAAATAACAGTGAACAGAAAACACATAACATAGCAAATGATAAAGGAGTTCACCCCTCTCTTGGGCTACATCTCCTGGTCCAGCTTCCAATGGATCTTTTGTATTATTTGCTCAAATTGATAAAATATGTGCTTTACAATGCTCAAAATTCCAAATAGATGGCTCCAATGGCTTCAGAACGTCCAAAAACCCCTAGCTAGGCTTTTTCGGCACCTCGTTTGGCCAAAAATTGAAGAAGATAGGCTTCCTAGAAGTTCCCCTTCAAACTTGTTGTCTCTGGATCGCCAAAATGCACCTCTGTCTCCCCAACCTAGCCCCAATGCGCATATTTGTGTTAAAACCTAGCACCGGGCGCAACCACAAAATGGTGCGAACTATAGGACAATTAGGGCGTGCCCAGCCCCTAACCACCAAAACCGTGGACATATGGGTCCATGTGACCGCACACACAAACAAAAAGGGCCAAGGTTTTAAACCATATGGTAACGGGTCAGAAGGCGCGTGCACTGGTGGTTACATGGCACATATATATGACCGGGGGTCGGGGCTTAGCCCCGGCCCGGACCGTGCCCCCATTTCAAAACTATTGCAATTCAAATAAATTTTTTGACATATATATGTTAAGAAACATAGGTGGGCGGGCCAGTTGGGCGGCCCTTCCCAAAGCTCTTCCCCTTGCCCGGAGGTCACGGGGTCGAGTCCTGCCGACTACATAAGTTTTAAACCACTGTCTAGGTGACACGTGGAAGCCATTGATTGGGCCATGTGTCGCCATTCCATTTGCCACAAACAAGCCACGTGTTGAACGCCAATTTGTCCACACGACTGCCAACCAACACCTGCCACGTGTTGTACGGCCCTGCCACTTCAGCATCCGTACGGACTGTACAGTCAGCACAAATTTTTTGCCTGTTTGACTATTTGAACAGAATGTGATATCTCTCTCATCCAACGTTTGTTTGAACCCAAACGAGTTGTGTTGGGTTCGTGATGACAAGGCCTACGCACCCGTTCGATTTGAAGCGATTCCGAGCACTTTGAATTTTGAGCAAAATTTGATCCCCTGGATCAATCACAGCACGAGGCTAGCACACTATACAACAATTAAGCTAGAATCACAATACTGGACTGGCTTTACATCACAGCTATCAAGCTGGAAGCACAATACTAGAGTGGTTTTATGTCACAGCTATCAAGCTGGAAGCACAGTACTTGTCTTGTTTTTCGTCACAACAATAAAGCGGGAAGCACAATACTCATCTTTCTTTTCGTCACAGCTATAAAGCTGGAAGCAAAATACTCATCTTTCTTTTCGTCACAGCTATAAATCTGGAAGCACAATACTCGTTTTCTTTTCGTCACAGTTATAAAGCTGGAAGCAAGGTACTAGACTGGCTTTACATCACAACAATTAAGCTAGAAGCACAGTGCAAGACATATCTCAACACAACAACTAGACTTGCTTTACATCACAGCGGTTAGGATGGAAGCATAGTACTAGGCACATCTCAACACAACAACTAGACTAGATTTACGTCACAGCGGTTAAGCTGGAAGCACAATACTAGGCACATCTCAACATAATAACTAGACTGGATTTATGTCACATCAGTTAAGATGGAAGCACAGTACTAGGCACATCTCAACACAATAACTAGACTGGCTTTACGTCACAGCGGTTAATCTAGAAGCACAGTACTAGATATATCTCATCACAATAACTATATTGGCTTTACGCCATAGTGGTTAAGCTGGAAGCACAGTACTAGATATATCTCCTCACAATAACTAGAATGGATTTACGTCACATCGATTAAGTTGGAAGCACAGTACTAGATATATCTCATCACAACACTACTCCCCCTTTCGAGGAAGGTCCTTTCGGACTATACCAAAATTATCTCGAAAGTGCTCAAACTTTACACAAGATAGAGGCTTGGTCAACACATCGGCAACTTGTTCATCTGTGCTAACGTACTGGAGCTTTATGTCTCATATCTGCACCATGTCACGGATGTAATGATATCGGATATCTATGTGCTTTGACTTTTCATGAAATACAGGATTCTCTGTCATCTTTATGTAACTTTGGTTGTCACATAGGATCGTGGTTGCTTCCATCTCTAGGTCAAATAGACCAATCAATAACTTACGAAACCATATAGCTTCGCAGCTGGCAGAACACGCAACAATGTATTATGCTTCCACTGTACTGAGAGAAATGTTGTACTGCTTCCTAATATGCCATGAGATCATGGCTGATCCCAAACTGAAACAACATGCTGAAGTGCTCTTCCTGTCAGAGACACTTCCATCCCAATCTGAATTAGTGTATCCACTCAATGTGAAATCATGATCTCCTTCATAGCTGAGACAACAATCTAATGTACCTTTAAGGTACCTCATCACATGTTTTGCAACAACTAGGTGAACATGGTTGGGTTCTACCATAAACTAACTCAAAGTGTTCATGGAAAAACAAATATCTGGTATGGTGTTCATCATGTACATCAGCGATCCAATGATCTATCTATACAGTGTGGCATCAATCAATTCTAACGAAGTGTTGACCAGTAGCTTCAGCTTCGCTTCCATGGGTGTATTCATGGACTTGCACTCCAACATGTCAAATCTCTTCAGGATTTAGATTGCATACTTTCCTTGGTTAAGGAAGATTCTTTCTGGTCTCTGCCATACCTCAAGGCCTAAGAAATAATGCATTAGGCCAAGGTCTTTCATCTCAAATTCTGAGGAAAGCTTCTTCTTACATTCGGTGATGAGCTTTTCTTCTCCAGTTAAGAATAATTCATCCACATACAACAACAATACCATCGGCTCATCGTTCATAACCTTGAAGTAGAGGTTAGAATATGCTTTACTCTTGGTAAATCCCAAGTTCATCAGAAAACCATCTATCCTTCCATACAAAGCTCTGGGAGCTTGCTTCAATCTGTACAGAGCCTTCTTCAGCTTGAAAACATGAGACTTCCTGTCTTCAACTTCAAATCCTTGAGGTTTCTCTATATACACTTCTTCTTCGATGACACCATTTAGGAAAGTTTTCTTTACGTCCATCTGGTGTAAATTCCACTTCATCTTAGCTGCAAGGGCTATGATGGTTCTGATTGAAGTGTATATGGAGACAGGAGCGAAGGTCTCTTCATAGTCAATGCCTTCTTTTTGAGAAAAGCCACGAGAAACAAATCTTGCTTTATGTTTCTCAATACTTCCATTGGAAACATGTTTTATTTTGAAGATCCATTTGGAAGATACCACATCCTTACTCTTTGGTCTGGGAACTATTTCCCATACATCATTCTTTATTATGGATTGGTATGGCCTCTGCCCATTCTCTCTTATGACTGGATTCTTCAAAGCAGGTAGGCTCCTTCTCTAGGAGATCACACATCAAAGCCGTATAATTGGAGAATGGCTTTGGTCTCTTCACCTGTCTCGTGGTTCCTTCGGGAACACCATACTTCTCTCCATATTGAATAAGCTCTCTTGCCCAAGTTGGCTTTCTCTTATGGGAGATCATCATCTAAGCAGTTTCTTGAAATTGTATTATGTCATGATCTTCTAGAGTTTCCTCGTCAAGGGAAGTTACGACTTCCCTCACTGGTTTTGCAGCTCTGGGAACCTCCCTCATTGATTCTGCAACTCTGGGGATTACGGGTTCCTCTTCATATACTTCTTCAAGCTGGCATCTTCTCAATTTCTTAAGCGTTGCATATTCACCAAAGGTCACATCCTTTCTAATATCAATGTGATGTTGACCTTGTATATAAATCCTGAAGGCCTTGGAGACCTCACAGTATCCCACAAATATTCCCTTCTTTCCTGAAGGGTCCATCTTGTTTCTTTTCTCTTTCGGAATATGTATAAATACTGGGCAGCCAAATATTTTGATATGGCTTACCTCTGGCTTCTTTCCGTTGAACATTTCTTCTGGGGTCTTGAACCCAAGTGCACTATGGGACAATTGGTTTTGCAAATATATGGTTGTCATTGCTACTTCTGCCCATAAGCACATTAGAAGATATTGATCATGGATCATGGTCTTCAGTGCTTCCATTATCATTCTATTCTTTCTTTTTGACACACTGTTTTGTTGAGGATTGTAGGGAGTGGTGAGATCCCTCTTGATCCCGACATCTTTGCAGAAGTTCACAAACTCTTTTGAGGTGTATTCTCCTCCATTATCTGACCTGAGTATCTTGATCTTTCTTTCAGAAAGATTCTCTATCAAGGCTTTGAATTCCTTGAATTTGTTGAACACTTCATTTTCAGATTTCAAAAAGTACACCCAGGTCTTACGAGAATAATCATCAATAAATGATACATAGTATACATACCCACTAGTGGTGGATGATGGCATTGGTCCACACACATCTAAATGAATCGGTTTTAGGACTCCTTCTACTTTTTTGTCTCTCTTCGAAAAAGGGTTCTTGATGTTCTTCCCTTGTGCACATCCATTGCACACGCCTTCATGGTCAACCTTGAGCTCTCGTAGACCTGTGAATGCTTTTCATACGTATGGTAATGCCTTGTAGTTGATGTGGGCTAATCTTCTATGCCATATTTCACATGGATTCTCAATGGTGTGGGTCATGGCAGCTTCTAAGTGACCCTTTAGCTTATACAAGCCACATTCTTCTTTTCCAATGATGATTGCTTCTTTTATGGTTTCTCCTTTAGTACATTTCCTTCTGCAACCTTCACTATAGCTTCCTCAGGGTTATTACCTGTGACCTAGAACAAGGTCAACAAAACAACAAGCAAGAATAATATCCTTTTGATAATATAAAGCAATAGCACGAACAATCATCACGGTAGCTCCTTTAGAGCTATCACTTGTAATTTGTTTGAAGCAAAGACTAAAGGTAAGGAATACAATATGAAATGAGGTCAACATTCTCATAGTGTTGTGATCAGACATTCCTCTAGGGCAACCTAGAACTAACATAAGAGATTTCTCCTGGGACCTGGAGTCTTGTCCTTGAGTGTGCTGCTACTTTCCTTCCAAGTCTCATTTACTCAAGATGACAAGTGTTTTCTTCAACCTGTCTTTTGTACTAGGACAATATGCTCTCTTGACAGAAGGTTATGTTAGATAATAAACTCT
Organism: Picea glauca; assembly: GCA_000966675.3. Classification (NCBI taxonomy): domain Eukaryota; kingdom Viridiplantae; phylum Streptophyta; class Pinopsida; order Pinales; family Pinaceae; genus Picea; species Picea glauca. The sequence continues at coordinate 39,817 of JZKD02S0502964.1, read as the reverse complement.
ATGATCTCTACTTTAATCCATCTAATAATTTGATCATAGCTTCCACATGAAACACTAATCAAAATAACAAAATAATGTCATAACAAATAGATGCATATCAAAATAATCAAACCTGAGTTGCATTATTCTTCTGAATGTGTTGGATCTTAAGATCCTTCTGGATCTATGGCAAGAGATCGCTTCTCCTGAAAATACTCTTTAAAGTTTAACCATTTAAACATATGTGAGTACATACCTCTGATAGCATTTGCAGGTAGTGGCACCATCTGGCAGTAGCGGTAATCATTACCAACTCTTGAAAATTTCAAGGGTGACTGCAACTGGTACTACGGTTGATACTTCAACTGGTACTACAACTAGTTCTGAGACTGCAACTTAGGGTTTTATGAGGAAGCCCTAATTTTTCAAACTTCAAATTTTGAAATTATGATCCAGGGGATAGATGCGTTGAGCTGAGGCAAGTAAGCTAGTGTAGTCAGATTTCTGAAAATCCAACTTTTACCCCCTCAAACTTGATCTGCAGATTCTTGGACTGGTGCTTATGGTTTTCTGATACTTCTGGTACTCTGGTACTTCTGGTGCTTATGGTTTTCTGATACTTCTGGTACTCTGGTACTTCTGGTACTCTGAATTTATGGTTTTTTGGTACTTTGTGAAAACTAGGGTTTCACTTTTTGAGAGATATAGACACTGAAACGTTGCGCTGAGGATGCCAAAGTGATCCTTGAGGAAGGGCACACTTTTCTAGATGTTTTTAGGGATAAAATACTTCACCAACAAAAATCACTAATTTGCATGTACGACAACAATGACATTTTTCACTTTCTCTTGTGAAAGATGCTCTCTTCAGCTTAGCTCTGATACCATGTTAAGGTTTAAGCTATTATTATAGTTATTTGCATTTCAATAGACAACAGTAGCATAAGATAGGATCACTGAGAAATACACAATCACAAGAGACACATCATTTATCCTGGGAAACCCTCAAGGGGAAGAAAACCCAGCAAAAACTTCCATATTATAGATAGCCAATACAATGCCAAGAGATAACTCAAACAAATACAAAAATTCCTCTCCCAAGAATGCGCCTCTCTCTCTCTCTCTATCTTCTCCAATTGTAGCTCAGAAACTTGTCTCTCAATGAACAAGTGAGTGTGTGTCTAAGTGAGGCGCTAGCCTCCTTATTTATACAATTCTAGCACGTGTGGAAGTGTCTCTTCACTGGCAGGGCCAACTTCTCAATCTGGGTGGTTATAACTACCTTTAATATATTATGGGGTCAACTTCTTATTCTGCCTATTACAATTATGTTTTGACCAATCTGCAAAAGGGGATTTGGTCTTTTACAATAGCTGACATGCTCAATCCGCAATCAGGATTTATCTAATGAATAATTCCACAATAATAATTAGAATACACTTTGTAGTTACATTATTTCAACAGAGGAAACCTGCATAAAGAAGGAAAAGAATCATGTCCATTGATGTAGATTTTGGGACAAATCAGGAACTGTCAGATTGAGGGGTAGTCAGAGTTTGGAAGAATTATATCTCGACCGTCAGATCTATGAGTTACAAGAGAAGGACCATTGAAGTTTTGTTCGATCCGTTGGAGGACTGGTCAATGATCAGATCAAGTTGTGACCGTTGGATACGCAAGCGCCAGATCAAGGGCAGGGATTGATTATGGAGAGCGAAGGGGGGATTAAACAACACGTTAATTCCAATCCCACAATTAGTCTAGACCATTGATCATCACCCACAAATAGATATACGGTTGGCATCAGTTCCACTACCAACAAGCAGTTTTCGTTGAGGAAATTGACAATAGTTTTAAACTTCATGCTAGTTGGGACCCCGCAATCATCCCTGATCGTTGATCTACTCCGAGATCATTCTCGACCATTGCATCAAGTTGAGTGGAAGGACAGAGTAAGCCATAAAGAAGGACCATCAAATCTGGAGAATACATTATGACCGTTAGATCTAGGAGGAGGACATGTGACACATCAGGAGATCCACGTCACCAAGACCACGTCAGCAAGGACACATGGTGCAATCAGATGGTGACAAGTGTCTAGGTCCAGATGGCACTTTAAGGTACGTGAAAGTCACGAATCTAAGTGACAAGTGGCAATCACTCGGCCAGTGACCAATTCAACTTTGACATCGGCAAGTTACGTCACTTCGGGAGTATGTACTTAGGGGGAAACCAGTTTCTAACACTAGTAACTGCCCGAAGCGTCGAAGGTCGAAGTTAACTCTAATCGTTGATCTAATTCGGAAGCGTTATCGACCATTGATAAAGTAACGTGGAAGGATAGAATAAGCTTAAACCATGAAGTGACGCTAACCATTGATCTATTTTGGAGAGCATTCTCCATCATTGAATATTATGGACACACATCTTTGATTCAGAAGGTTTAATGATTGCAAAGATTGGAAATCACCAAACATCGAATTTTCAAAGTGAACGAGAATCGTTCATCGTGCAAATAAAATATCAACCATCTGATCTGCTTCAGGAGATTTGAAAGATTACAGAGGCTGGAAGTCACGAAGGACGAAGTCTCAAAGTAACAACAGTCGTCCATCTCATCGTGCAATTAAAACGTGATCGCCGATCTTGACAAGTGATCAAGCACTTATTTAGCTTAGTTCCTGGTCACCACCTGCGGTCATATAGAATAAGGAAATAAGAGTAAAATAATAGGCAACACTTAAATTAATAAGCCTGTGGTTCTACGCCTATGGTCATATGAAAATGGTTTGAAGGAAGCACCTCATACAAATTTCATATTTGTAATTCGATAGTGGATTAACACCATAATAATACAGAGATTAGGTGAAAAGATCGAATATGATATGTTGACGAATTGAGGACACAACAAAAGCATGAGAACGATATGATGAGTCGATCCATGTCTGTGATCAACTCATGAAGACAAAAGAATCGACACACGGTCATGATTAAGAGATTTAAATCATGAGCATTATGAATAAAGGATAAAAAGAAAAAATTATATTAATTAAATTTTAATATTATCATTTAAATGAAAAGGTACAATGGTTCTGATATCAAAAGACATAATGATTCAAATTCACACCAGTTGGAAGACTATATAAACAAGAAAGAATGGTGAGAATAAGTGTAGTTGAATTTGTTGAAGTATATATATTTATATATAATGGATTGAATGAAGGTTCATTCTATCAGGTTGGTGCATGTTTACAAGCTGGGTCTTGTATGAGGATTGGATTCCTCACATCTCAGTTGGATCTGAGATCAACAAGTTGGGACTTTTTATGAGAGTTGTATTCCTCATTTCTCAATTGAATCTGAGAACTACAAGATGGGTCTTGTAACAGAGAGTCGGGTCTCTCATAGTTGCTTGAAATTGAAGATATTCAAAGATTGATCTTATGTATTCATTCAAGTTAAATAAATAAATAAAATATTTATTCTTTTATATATGAAAATGAAATAAATATATATATGTTGTTCAGTTAAATTATGAAAAGTTGAAAATTGTCCAAAGTTTTGTGACACTAATTCACCCCCCCTCTCAGTGTTAAGTGTCCATTTCAACAGAGCATGCATAAAATTAAATAACATGTTTTTATACAATATAAATAACAACTATCTAAGATAAAATTATAGAAAACAACAAAGTATAAAACATGAAATAAAACAAGCTTTTTAAAACAAAAGCAAGGAAAGCTTAAGAGTAATATAAAATACATAGAGCAATAGTAAATATGCCTAGAGTGATAATATTTATTAAAAATAATGTCTAATTGATAATCAAATGATAATAACCCAAAGGCGGGGCTTGATAACTGGTTAGGCTTCCAAGATTCCAACAAATGGGATGTTTTGAAAACCATCTATCACTTATAACAAAAAATAAAATCAGATGGGTGAAACCTCATATGGTGAAGAATCTTGGGAAAATCAATACCTGGATTATATGAAAAGGTTTTGCATACATTATTGTGTTAGCCTTCAAAGTATGGATAGAAATGTATAATCGTGTACACATATGCATTCTAAATAAATCACACTTACTTACACCCTAATGCTTGATATTTGTTGTAACTTGTCATGTCATTACAATAATCTGTAAGGCTACTTGAGAAATTAATACAACACGGAATTGGATTTCATGTGCAAAATTCAAGCAAACTAATTATTTTCTCCTCCATTTATTTAGGTCTCCTTCTCCTCCTTATTTGGAAGGTAGGTGATAGTTGAAAGACATAACTACCTCTTGAATTTATATAACAAATGATTTGAGCATAATATTAACTTATGGATAGATTGTAGTTGGAAGGTCACCTAAGTCAAAGGTGGGTTTAGGTGCCTAGGAAAACTAAGGGCCCAACCATTAGACTAATGTGCACATATTTTAGCCTCAAGAAGACAAAACATCATAACTTTATTCAAATAATTATTTTCTTCATTATATATTTCCCATCAACTACATTCAAATAATAACACAATAGACAACAAGGAAAATGTATATTTTCATCTTCATCCACACTTGAATAGAAACAAATTCTTATAAATGCATTCGAAGAACTGTATTTTGCAACTTCAAAATATTTAACAGATTTGGTCATAATTAAACTTGTTCAAATCAGTCTTACCTATCATACAACATGTGTATTAGTAGACATCTCATGATAAATATACATGTAGGTGACCTTATTTAAATAATTGATGTCCCCATCCTGAGTTGTTGACTTAGGGATAACATCCACACTTTAATTTGTAGCCTTGACTTCAACTATTGGTAAATCCAGACCAGTCTACCTCCTCGCATTACATTCATCCCATGATCATAATAAAATGCAACATCAATCTCTTACAATCATAAATTAAAACCCGCATTCACCTACACTATGCAGGCTATAGGCATTGATATCAATGCATCAAGGGATATGTAATAGTGACAAAGTGTGTGCATAAGGCAAGGAAATATGGATGAAAGAGTAAACATGTGAAGGAAAAGAAATTATAATGGAATGTAGTTATGAACATCATGCATATTACCCTCATACAATCATTATCAAGCATGATCAACCTCCAATCGCATAAGATGTCAAATATGGGTAGCCATAATGCATACAAATGCCAACACACTATCTTCATTTGCAAAGTGTTTTTCATTAATAACTTATGCATACTAAATTCTTTCAAACCATACTCAACAATGCAAGAGGTCAAGCATTGATTGGCCTTAAGGCTAAGCAATCATCTAATGCAAACACCAATACCATCCATGCTCAAGTAAAACCATTCAAGCCATGGATATCATCCACATGCATAGGTGAAAAACATTTGGTTATGAATGATGTTGGAAAACCTCGAGATTATGTTCAAATAATGAGAAGGAAATCAAAATGGAAAACCCTTCGGGCTAAAATATTATTCTACACAATAGTCCAAAGGGTAACATATTTGACCAAAAAGGGGTATGAGTTTGAGCCTTTAGATTGGAATGTGAATAAGATAAGGTTAGGGGTTCTAGCCTCATATCCCAACCATCAGTATATACAAGCCACAACAAGAGAGATAATGATATATGCAATGTGTTCAAACCATACTCCATTATGCAAGAGGTCAAACATCACTTAGCTTCCATGTTCCAAATATTTTGCAAAATGTTAATACATAGAGAATTTTTGAAAATGGGATCATGCCCAAAAACAAAGGAACAAATGGATTCAAAATGGAGGGTTGGAGAATGAAAAGTAGTCACCCAATCTAGAAATCAACTCTATTCCAGGCAAACACACACAACGGAAAGAAATTGTAGGTTATTCCATGTATAGGGTGTGCATTTCCTTATCATTTAAGTATTATGTCAAATACATGGCAACCAAACCTTAACTTGTAGGTAGTGACTGTGAGCACAAACCCAGGTTGAAATGCCTACAATGCCATCCAAATGAACCAATGAAAACTTTGGTTTATTCAATCAATTTTGGCCCTCTCCCACAAAGGTGAAATGCTTGTGAAATGAGAAAATAAGGTCACAATCAATAGAACAATTCAAGCCTCCATGCCACCGATAAAAGAAATGCATAGGGTGCCCTCAAACACCATCCAAAACCAAACAAATATGCCAGGACTAGGCCATTGTTTTGGTGTCAAAATTCCATCACTAAATAGGCCAGGCTCAAGCAGAGCTCCAAATAACCAAGTCAAAATGACAATATGAATTAGTGTAAGAGTGACTAAAAAAGGATATTTATTTTCCCACCATTTTATCTAAATCAAGGGCTATGAGAACTCGATGTAATTGCATGCATAGACACCATTTGAACCTTAGTATTAATGCAAAGTATCTCCAATACAATCAGTGTCATCCAATAAGCATGTCTCAATATAATCCCAAGGAGATCTCGTTTGTAGGTCTATGAGTCATATCACAAATATTTTCACAAGCCCATATTTGATAAGGGTTGTGAACTTCGTTAATTATTGAGGTAGGGTCAAGACCTCATATCTTGATCCCTAGAATTTTCGTATGTATACGATCACAATGATTTGAGCCTTGAGCTTATAAGCTCTTGATCTTAGCTAACATAGAACACAAGTGCACACACATGCCAACTCATAAAATTAACTAACCATGTATTTGTAGGTACACAAGATCAATATGTAAGCAAAGATGAAGGTGGGAAAACCAATACAAGCTATCAAACCATTGTCAACACAACCGTGTAGTGTTACAACTGTTAAACATAACAAAGAAATATTACCATTGTTAGTGTAATTAATGATCATGATCTATTTTTGGATGCCCTGTATCAAAATGTAAGCAGAGACGAAGAATCATCAAACCATCAAAACCAGTTAGCTTCCACCAATACAACTATTTAATATTGCCTCTACTTATGCATCACATGTACTTGTAGGTAGTATGTACCAAATCAAACTGAAGTTGCAATTGTATTAAATCATCACCATGAACAACATGTCCCAAGTATAACATCATCATCAACATGAAATCATTATGACCATAATTACCATGTGAAAAGTATAGATAGACTAAAATAAAACACGAACAACAATCACAATAAACATGATTGTCATGAACAAATAAATTTGTATTGTTCTAATGCAGACTAGCTAGTGGGACCATTAGTATCTTGTCTAGGAAGTAATTGCGTGACAAGTGTACCAATGGCAAGGTTGAGCAATTCGAGTGGTTGTCCCTTTTAATTAAGCTTAGGTTTAGGAACATGTTGCAAAACGTCACAATTATATATGTGTTGGCAAAAAATTGGGTCAGCAAAATGTTGAGTACAAGTTGTAGTTCTTCATTCTTGAAATTATTATGATGATGATAGTTCAAATTTTCAGTTAATATTTCTCACATTTTTATAAGGAATAATGTTGAAAATGTTGATTCAAGATTTTGTTAATTGTAACATCTTTATCTTCATAGAATGTCAATTCTAAGTTGTAGTTATTGATTGCTCAGATTCAAATTCTTCATTGCCAAAATTCTTGTGATGAAAATAATTCAAATTTTAAGTTAATACTCACAAATTTATGTAAGGAAGAGTGTTGAAAATGTCGAGTTGGAGTTCTGATACCTGTAATGTCTTCATGTAATGTGTAGTCCGAAATGTAGCTAAAGATTGCTTGTATTCAATTTTTTCATGCCAAAATTCTTGTAACAATAATAGTTCAAATTTTAAGTTAAGATTACTCAAAATCTCAAATTGTGTAAATGCTTAAGAATTTATCTCTATAAATGGATGAAACTTCTAATTTATGTTTATCTTTCTAAAATCATAATGGGTTTTTTGAAAAATGATAATTATTATGTCATGTGACTTCTTTTTTGTTAATAGCAAATGGTCAATGCATTTTCCTTGTTAAACCTTTATTTATGGATGTCCATTTTAAATGTGTTGTTCTACTTATCTTATAATAGTATTAGAATGAATTTTTGTTTGATATGGTCAATGCTTTTCTTGCATCACACTTGCAACTTATTTTGATTTCACAATTATGTGTTGGAAATTAATATAAATATATGGATGCTTGGTATTAGTTTTAATGTTTGATTACAATAAATTGCGATGAGTGATAAATTAATGGTTAGGAATACGATGAGTGATAAATTAATAGTTAGGAATATACTATCAAAATTTGTAGTGCTTAAGGTACTTACCTTGCAAGTTGCATATGTAGATTGATAATACATGTATAAGTTGTAGTAGAGGGAGGATATTGTCACCTCAGATACACCTTCAACTCAACAATAGGTTATGTCTCCTCAATCTTTGAGTACAAAATTATGTTATTTTACCCTAACAAAATTGTTATATAAAAATATTCAACAACAATATCCCATAATGATATACGGTGGATCTAAAAATTTGAGGGAATTTTGTATTTATCAATCCTTTGTGACCCTGTGACGGTAAAAATATCTTTCACCTTTTTTTCATAATATGTTCTTGAAATTATTAGTATCATATTTTAAAGAATATATAGGAGTTCAAGTTTAAATTGGTGAAGTAATTAGTTCTATAATGTTGAGAAACAAATCTTCAATCCTTTGTATTGGACACTTTATTTTGATTATGATCTTGTTCAATATTATGTAATCAATGCACTTTCTTACTAGTGTGCTCTTATTTGACATTAATAAAAAAAATCATCCATAATATTAGGCATGTTTCAATATATCATTTGACATTTAACTCTGGGACTTCCTCATAAATTTTGCATAATTCCACTTCGATTGAAATTTACATTGTCTTGTGATGGTCAAATTCCACATCTTTATGCAGTGATTCAAATGTGCATAACTTCTCATGGTGAGCCATGTGATGGAATTTTTCCCTATGAATAAATGTTGTCACATGGTAGAATTGTGAGTAACTAGTATATGTGTTTCAACGCTAGTGCCATCAATCAATAAAACTTACTAGAATAGTCAAGTTATTTGTGATCAAATAGTGAAGTTTTAAGGGCTTTCATTACATAAAGCCAAATTTGAATCCCATTAAAACATAAAGGTTGTGACAATAAAGTTTTAATAACACAATTGAAGTTAAAATAGCCTTATTTTCACTTGTGGTAAGATGGGAAATGAAGGGAGGGGCTTTCTTAACAAAGTTATAATGAGAATAAAGATCAAATTGGTTATGAACATAAGAGAAGTTCATTGTTTAGATATTTTTCTTTTTAAAAATATGAAAAATATAAACATAATTATAATTTTTTAAAGATATTTTTTTCCATCAAATACATATCCCAGGGAAATCCATTAGGCACTTCCCCTCATTCTAAGTATGGTATCTAGGGTTAAACAAATTATCCAGGGCTCAATGTCGATACGTCAATATATTTATTAAGATCTCAACATGTTGCTTGTAGGATATGAATATAAGTTTTCATTCCATGAAATTCATGGATGAAATCACCATTACGCATATATTATTCATGATGAAAAAATGTATATATACAATGTAAATTGGTTTCCTTCCATACATAGAATAGATTATAACTTATGTTTATTCCAAGGTCCTTTCATGGCCTCCCACCTCCAAAACAAAACTAATTCCAATCCCCTAAAACTAAAGACATCAACCATGAAATCCCCACACACTCATAGACTTGACTAATAAGCAAGTGGCTAGAATTTTGCTCCAAAACATATAAACTTTACAATCATTCTTGTCAATGATTAATCCTTTGTACTTCTTGGTCAAAAGCATAGATTGAAATATATTGGTTAGGATATATCTATTGCAAACATATACTATTAGTTAATAATGGTGGGCTAGGTTTCTCTAGGAAGTAGATGAAATGCAATCTTGACTGGGGTGCCATTGTGATGAAGAGATATTAGGGCATGTCGGGACCTACCTTGCAAAAGTTTTTGTCACTCCCCCATATTCTCTTGTCAAACTTGAATCCTAAAGAGTAGCATTGAGATTTATCATTCACAAAATATGTATTAGAGTAGTCTTAAATCCCTATGATATAGAGTACTAATTTGAAAACTAATATCTAGCTTTTCTTTTTGACAACAAAGGGTTTGTTTCTTTGAATGTGCTTATAAATCCTACAAAACAAAGTCCATGTTAGGAACATATCCTACCTCCTTTATCTTCCCAAACAAGTTGTCTAACATTACATAAAAGGATTAGCCTCAGGGATAGTCTCCACAATAATCCAGATAGAGGTACCAAGATATCCACTGGTAATAAGAAAAACAATAACTAGCTTCTAGTTTCAACTACATGGAATTTGTTCCTTTAAATGTGCATATACATCATGCAACACAAAGTCTATGTCAAGCACATACTAAGCCTCCTTTATATTGAGAAAAAAACTATTGGACATACCATAGATTTCTTTTGATTGTGGGTGAGATCCATCTCTTGTAACAAATGAATAAACTTTGTTTCTAATCTCAATCCTACTGCATCCTGGTTTATTCATCACCCCATATCCTTTGATCCTTGCTATCAAACTTTCTACATCCTACCACCTCCCAACTTCATCATATATATGTTTGATAGTAGTACATAATACCCAACATTTTTAGCCTCTAACTCAAAAATGTTGTCAACACTTCTTCTAATAGCTACAAATTGGAATGAACTTTGCATGAACTAAGCAAAGTACCCCACATGCCACAGGTAGGTTTGAATGGAATCAATTTGACAAACTCATAATCTTTATCCAAGTGTCTATAACATCCAATAAGATCGTCCATGCAAGGATGATGCTTTATTGTGGGTATGATAGTATGATTTTTGACTCATTGATTCAAAATAATGTAGGCCTTCACCAACCATATCTACATGTTGGCACTCTTCTTTACATAAATTATGAGGAAGAGGAATTTAAAAAATTCTCATTACACACGATGTTTCGTTGCATATTATGCTTCAAACTATACTAGACCGAACATTTTACAACTTTTCTCTCCTCACACATATTGTCTCCATTTTCATTGTTATTTATTGTTTCTGTATATGTATGTCGACCAATTATGGGTGTAAATATGGTTTTGTGGGATCCTTATTAGTGGTATAATGGGAGACAAAGGTCCCACTAGATTCAATGATAGAGTAAGTATGGTGGTCATTTAATGTAAGGTGGACCGGGTCCACTATGTTTGTTATTATTGAATAAATCTCAGTAAGTAGTTAACATTGAATAAATGTAATGTGGTCTCAATAAAGAAGGTCCACCAGATAGTTAACATTAGGGTTTTCAAGCTAGCTATAAATAAGGATATATTCCTCCTTATGAAACATGTATTGGAGTATATTATATTGGAGATTAACTCATCATGAGGTTGCCCCCTCAAAGAGGAAAGTGAACGAAAGTTGATCCTTCCATAAAATGACCAATGTATGGCATTGCCCTACCTTAAGGGCATTTTGATATACGAAGTTAAGATTATTATCTATCATATTCTTGGATATCTTATTTGTGAATTTTTTTTAATGGTTACGGATCATAATAGTGGTGTCAAATCTCTTTCTTACGCAAAAAAGGAGAAGAATTGTCTTTTTTTATGGCATATTTTCAAAGGGAAAAGTAGGGCCATGACACTTAGGTGTATTTATGCATATTTTTGTGTAGAATATGAAGAAACAAATTGTTGATATGAGTTCCTCTCAAAAAATACCCAATTTCTAAAGAGTTTTCTCAAATCAAATTTCAAGAAGTGAAGATATTGCTAATTTAAAATCAACTCTTTTAGGGTTTTTCGGTGATGAGCACAAGCATTGCAAAAATGTATTTTAACAGAGCACCTAGATTGAACCCAAACCAATAGTAATTAAACCACAGTGTCCATGGAAATTTATAATTTGTTTCTAAATAGAAATTCATAACATTATCGCAAAAGTTATACATGTTTCAATTTAGGCCCTCAAAACCCCCCATGGAAAATTAGTGTTGCGGGATTATCTCTTTGTTTATGAACCCAATTTAATCCAGATTGGATCATCATAATATTTTTCATCTATCTTGGTACTTTCTGGGTGGAAACAATTGGAGGAATCAACTTGCAAGGCCATTTTAGTGGCAGGTCCCAATTTGGAAAATTGGGGTCCAAAACCTTTCAAAGCCATTTTGAGGCATTAAAAAACATTTTTGGGGGTTACAGTGTCCAAAACTGGTGCACACACCCTTGACGGTGTTTTACACTCTGAGACCTTTCCAACGGTGCAAAAATTACCTCAATTAGAGCTCGTATGTGAAAGTTATGCCTCACACAAGTTGACCTACCTTATTGACCACGATGGTATGAGTGGATGCCACATTATCCCCCATTAATCAAATGTGTGGGGATAGTCACATGTGGATTCCAAAGAAGATTATATAAGGTCCAAACCTGATCACTAATTGAGGGTTGAGGAAGTAAAAAACCTAACCCTAGATGGTTATCGGGCTATGTTAAATATCGAGCCACTAGGAGGAGAAAGGGTCCCATTCTTTTGTATGGTACTTGTTCCATAGTTGAGCAGATCGTGGAATTTGAGATCATAACAAAGGTAGGAAGAAGAGTCTTTAGTATCTAATCAGGCCACAAATTCATAGGAAACTCCATAGTGAGTGCCCCCCCCCTTCTTTGTACTTTCATCTCATTACTGAAGAAAAGAGAGAAGAGCATAGACCTCACCTTCTAGTTGGGTTTTCTCCCCTATTGGGTTTCCCAGGATACATATTTTGTTCATTTGTGTGGATGGTGTGTTCTTTTTCTTAGTATTTCATTTTCACATTTCATTTATTTCATTAATTTGAGCAATTAAGCTAGCAATAACTAATATGGGATTTAAGGAAATAAATTGCATGATATAAGATTTTAGAATAGTATAAGATCTGTTGTGACGAAATATTCCAGTGGAATATCCACAAAAATTTATAGATCATATTGGTATCAGGGTAGTTTTCTTTGGGGTATTTGTTGAAAGTTGCAGGATCCAGTAATTGGCTTAAGAAGAAAGTCATAGAACCATAGCCATGGAGAATGAGTCTATTCACAACAACCCTTGAGATCCAATAGAAGAGATATTTGTGAGGATGAAAGAGAAAGTCATTGATATCTCTTGCAATATGTCCCTCCTCATGGTAGTTCTAGCAATCAAGCTTAGATTATTTGGGGAAGCTAGATGCTCTAACTTAGAGATCAGATCAAACGGTAAACTGGGAGAAAATGAAGACCTAGAAAAAGAGTCAAGGAAAGAGCCCAAGAAAGAGCTAAGTTCCAGTGCCATTACCCCTTTGAAATCCTTATTTAAAATCAACGTGAAAGTTGATATCAAGCCATACCAAGGTGAAATCGATGCAGTAAATTTGAATCATCGATTGCAATAGTTAGAGGTTTATTTCAATGTCCATCATATAGAAGAAGAGTAAAATATTTCATTTTCCATACTGAAATTAGAGGGTCATGCATTAACTTGGTGGGAAAGTCACATGGAAACACTTAGGCTAGAGGGTGATCCACCAACAACTAAGTGGGAGGATTTCAAAACCCTCATTAATTCCTAGTTCTACCCTATTGGGTATGTAAAGGAACAAAATATTCGTTGGCATTACTTCAAGAAAAGGAAGGGGTAGAGTGTGCAAGAGTACACCATTAAATTTAGAAAGATGGCTATCATGCTTAGTATCTCTCCTAAGAACCTAGATGTAATCCTTAA
>JZKD02S0502964.1:0-24471 GCA_000966675.3 Picea glauca | reverse complement strand
AAGACCTAGAAAAAGAGTCAAGGAAAGAGCCCGAGAAAGAGCTAAGTTCCAGTGCCATTACCCCTTTGAAATCCTTATTTAAAATCAACGTGAAAGTTGATATCAATCCATACCAAGGTGAAATCGATGCAGTAAATTTGAATCATCGGTTGCAATAGTTAGACGTTTATTTCAATGTCCATCATATAGAAGAAGAGTAAAAGATTTCATTTTCCATACTGAAATTAGAGGGCCATGCATTAACTTGGTGGGAAAGTCACATGGAAACACTTAGGCTAGAGGGTGATCCACCAACAACTAAGTGGGAGGATTTCAAAACCTTCATTAATTCCTAGTTCTACCCTATTGGGTATGTAAAGGAACAAAATATTTGTTGGCATTACTTCAAGAAAAGGAAGGGGTAGAGTGTGCAAGAGTACACCATTAAATTTAGAAAGATGGCTATCATGCTTAGTATCTCTCCTAAGAACCTAGATGTAATCCTTAAGTATTTGGGGGTTATACACATTAATTTGTGAAAGAAAATGATGCTCTTCAATCCCAAGACAATTAATGAGGCATGTGTGCAAGCATAATATCTGGAAAATATAGGCCACAAGAAAGGACAACCAAGTGGTTCCAAATAGAAAGAGAACCAAGATGCTTCTAAGAAGGGAAAGAAGAAGTGGGAAGGGAAAGACAAGAAGATGATAGCCTTTGAAAATGAGTGCAATGATCCAAGTAACCATTGTAACCATTTCAATATCGACATTCATACAGAAGAAAATTGTTGGAAACTACATCCAGATATGAACCCTAAGAACTGCAAGAAGGATGCGAAGAAGACGAACCTTCTAGCCATTGATTCAAGCAATCGGATAGAGATTAGCTCAAATGTGAATGAGAATATTTCTTATACTTCAGTGGAGAAGGAGGTGAATCTGAGTAGCCTTCATCACAAGGAACATAAGGAGATTACAAAACTCTTACATATCGAGATTCGGGTCAAGAAGACCAAGGTAGACGCTCTATTCGATTTTGTTTCATAGGCCAATCTCATAGTTGTTGAAGTTTGAGTAGCTTTGGAAGATATTATTATTATATTAGACCAAGTCAAAACCCTAAAGAATAATATTATGATGTATTTGTAAATTTGTCCCTATTGTGCCTTTGTAAAAGTCAAATATAAATTAGAAAGTGTTAATTGTACAAGTTGGACCTGACCCAATTTCAGGGTGGCTCAACTTGTATTTATAAGAGGCTAGGCGCCTCATTTGAAGAACACACAACACAAGTTCTCTCTCTCAAGGAAAAGTGTGCAAGTCTTAGGAGGAGACACAACTACAGAGTAAGGTTGATTTGGTGAAGGGTTTTGGTTATCTCTTGGAGTCATATCTTGGTATAGTGGTGCGCTACCCTATTATGGTTAGGGTTTATGTTCTATATTTTGGTTATCTTTTGTTTTGTGAGATCTCTCTTGGAGATGGTGTACTTGTTGATGAATCTATATTGAAGAAGCTTTTCTTGGTTTTCTCCCCCAAGAGGGTTTCCTAGGATAAATCTTATGTATACTGTGGATTTATTTCTTTCAATGATCCTTATGCATGTAGTTATTAATTTAATAGTTTAAAGTTAAAGAATATTGTATACACTTAACTGCTTAATCAGATTTTTAACATGGTTTCAAATATGGCCTAAAAGAAGCCATTTTCACAGTCTAGAGGATCTCGTTGGGGAAAACAAGACCATAGGAAGACTCTCCTGACCCTAGCACATATTTTCCTTGGACCAGTCTTGCAGTTTTTAAAAATTAGGGTTTTTGCATGAAACCCTAGGTCATGACATCCCCCTCTTTCTAGTGGGCGTTGGTCAAGATAAAGCCATCAAGGAGTTTGCCTAAAGAGGGTGCATCTATTCCTTGGATCAAATCTCAAAAAATCTCAAGTTGAAAAATTAGGGTTTCCTCATAAAACCCTAGATCAAGACATCTAGGAAGTTGCAGATTGAAGTTGGAGCAGATCACCTTGGCATAGCACACTCTCTGGTAAGTTCAAAACCTTTATTTGAAAAGTTTTTTATTTTCTTATTGTATTTTCATCCAAGGGAAAGATGACTTCCAACACTAAGCTTGATGAGAAGCTTTAGGGTGTTGATAACTTCCGAGCATGGAAGTATAGAGTGATGCTCATTCTAGAAGAGAATGATCTAGAAGATTTTGTCAAAGAAGAAGTTCCAGAACCAGAGGAAGATGTGGCCAAGGAAAAACACAAGAAGAATCTGGTCAAGGAAAAGAGAATCATCGTTGATTCTATCAAGGATCATTTGATCCCTCATGTCTCATCATTGACAACTCCTAAATAAATGTTTGATGCCATATCCCAATTATATGAAGGAAAGAATATCAATCAGAAGATGATGTTGAGGACAGAACTCAAGAGTGTGAAGATGCAGATTTAAGAAACCATTCAATCCTACTTCACAAGGGTATCTTAAATCAAAGAACAACTTGAAGCCATTGGAGACACAATCAAAGAAGTTGAACTGGTAATGACTACATAGAATGGTCTCCCAAGATCTTGGGAATCATTCATTCATGGAATCTGTTCAAGAAGAAAGCTAACAAGGTTTAGTACGCTATGGGAGGATTTCACTCAGGAAGAAGTTAGATTGGCAGGAAGAGAAGAGAAACTAGGCGATGAAGAAAATCAAGCTCTAGCAGCACATGCAATAAAAGGAAAGAAAAAGAAAGAGATTCAGTCACACAAGAAGTCTCAAGGGTCACATAAGACACAAAATTTTCAAAAGGATTACTCAAATTACAGGTGCTACATCTTCTAGAAGATGGGACACATTGCAATAAATTGTCCCCACTCAAAAGTTCAGGTCAGAAAAGGAAATTATAAAAGACATCATGCTCATTCTACAGAAGATGATGAACTTGATCAGAAGAGAGCCAAAGAAGATGATTCAAGCGAAGAATATGTATTGATATCAGCTCTTACAGGGACAATTTCTCATGGAAGTGACACATGGATTATTGATAGTGGTGCTTCTAAGCACATGACAGGTTACAAGGATTCTTTCTCAGAATTAGTTCAGAAAGATTCACCTCACAAGGTGAAGCTCGATGATGACTATCAGTATCCCATTAAAGGAGTAGGACAAGCTTCTTACAAATTGGATTTCAGAAAACCTATGAAGATGAAGGATGTTTTGTATGTACCTGGTTTGAAGAAGAATCTCCTTTCTATCTCAGCATTGGATGAGAAAGGATTCGGAGTTGCCTTCATTGATGGTGAAGTTCTCATGTGACCAAGAGGAAAGTCTATTGATGATGTTGTGGTGATCGATGTTCAAGAAGGAGGTTTATACAAGTTGAAGGGACATTCAGATTCAACATTAGTACACAACACAATTACTCCAAGTGAGCTATGGCATAGAATATTTTCTCACACACATTACAAAGCACTATCGATCGTGAGAAATATGGTGACAGGTTTGCCAAAAATCTAAATGAATCATGAAGGAATATGCAGGTATGTATATTACGTTTCATTTATTGATGATTTCTCATGTAACACTTGGATTTAATTTTTGAAAGTTAAAAGTGAAGTATTCAACAAGTTTAAAGAATTCAAAGTACTTGTTGAAAACCTTTTTGAAAAGAAGATAAAGATCTTAAGGTCAGATAATGGAGGAGAATTCACATCAGATGAATTCAAGGCATTCTGCAAAGAAGTTGGGATTAAGTGGGAGCTCTCTACTACCTACAATCCTCAATAGAATGGTGTGGTAGAAAGAAAGAACCGGACAATCATGGAAGAAGTGAAGGCCATGATTCGTGATCGAGACTTATCAATGCAACTATGAGAAGAAGCTACCAGGACCGTTGTATATGTGCAGAACAGAAGTCCCCAACCACCATGTACTTGGGAACAAGACACCGAAAGAAATGTTTACAGGAGAAAATATAGAGGTCATCCACCTAAGGATATTTGGTTGTTTAGTATATGTGCATGTCCCTAAGGACAAGAGATAGAAGTTGGACCCTTTAGACAAGAAGGGTATATTTGTTGGATATAGTAAAACATTGAAGGCATACAAACTCTACATCCCTGGTCACCGACATAAGGATGCAACTTTCAGTAGATCAAGACAAAATCATTCATATGAGGTCCATGAAGAGGAAGCTAAATTTCCCAGAGTTGTAGATACGTATGCATGCGATGATGTTGTACTAGAATATCATGATATGGAAGAACCACATAGACTTGCATATTCATCCCGAGAGATGAATGCAAAGAATATAAGATCGGCTTGGGCTCAAGAAATTATTCAGGATGCAGAGAAGTATGGTGCTCTAGATGGCTATTTCAGAGAAATCAAGAGACCACGAGCATACTCTAGTTATGTGGCATTGCTAAGTGAAATTATTGATGTTGAGCCTACCTACAATGAGGAGGTTGTAGAGAAGAAAGAATCGAAGGATGCAATGATTGAGGAGTACTAGTCCATTGTAAAGAACAATGTTTGGGATGTGGTTCTTAGACCGAAAGAGAAGACAGTGGTAAGTTCCAAGTGGATTTACAAGACGAAGCATTCAACAAATGGCAGTGTCGATAAGTACAAGGAAAGGTTCATGGCACGTGGATTTTCCCAGAAAGAAGGAATAGATTATGAGGAGACATTTTCTCTTGTGGCGAGATACACTTCGATTAGAGCTATACTTGTGATAGTTGCAGTAATGAAGTGCAAGGTACACCAAATGTGGAGGTGAAGACAACTTTTATAAACAATGTAATAGAAGAGAAAGTATATGTGGACCAACCACAAGGTTTCGAGACACATGACAGTCAGACACATGTTTGCAAATTGAAGAAAGCCTTGTATGGATTAAAGCAAGCGCCCAGGGCATGGTACAATAGAATTGACATTTCCCTGATGAGCTTGGGCTTTACCAAGAGTAAAGTAAATCCCAACCTTTACTACAAGGTTGTGGATGGTGGACCAATGATATTACTATTATATGTGGATGACCTGTTCTTAAAAGGAGACGAGAAGCTCATCACTGAAAGTAAGAGGAAGCTTTCTACATAATTCGAGATGAAATACCTGGGTATGGTGCATTACTTCTTAGTTCTGGAGGTATGGAAAAGACTGAGTGAGATTTTTCTTAACCAAGGAAAATATACTATAGAGATTTTGAAGAGATTCAGAATCATGGATTGTAAAGCCATGCCTACACCGATGGTGATGAATCTGAATTATTGAGCGATACATATTTAGAGATAGTGGATGCCACCATGTATAGACAGATGATTGGTTCGTTGATGTACTTAACGAACACAATGCCATATATATGTTTTGCAGTGAACACATTGAGTCAGTATATGGTCGAACCTAGAGGTGTTCACTTGATTGCAGAAAAACATGTGTTGAGGTATCTAAAAGGTACAGTTGACTATGGACTCGGATATGTTTTGGATTGTGAGATAAGCCCGCAAAGATTTACTGATTCAAATTGGGTCGGTGGTGTTTTAGACCGGAAGAGTACATCTAGATGTTGCTTCAGTTTGGGATCAGCTATGATCTCATGGTTTGGTAGGATGCAGACTAGTATGGTGCTCAGTACGGCTGAGGTAGAGTATATAGCAGTCTGTTTAGCTAGTAGCAAAGCAATGTGGCTTTGGAAGCTTCTTGCAGGATTATTTGATTTCAAGTTAGAGGCGACTTGTATCTGGTGTGACAACAAGAGTTGTCTAAAGTTGTCAGAGAACCCAGTGTTTCATGACAAGTCCAAGTATACCGAGATCAGGTACCATTACATCATAGATATGGTACAGAAGGGAGCAATGAAGCTTCAATATGTCGCTACATATGAACAAATAACAGACATGTTGACCAAGCCTCTGTCAAGAGTGAAGTTTGCGTACTTCAAGGACAAGCTTGGTGTTGTCCAAAAGGACTTCCCTAGTAAGAGGGAGTGATGAATTACATATGTAATTCCAGGGAAGCAACAACAACATGTGGCAGTAGCAATGGGTAGTCATTCACGGGCATGTTACTGACTGTGGCACCAGTCAGCATGAACTCACACAAGGTCAACAGATGTCGATCCTTTTGGGATGGAGAGTTTCGCAACTTTTCAAGCTGGAGGGCCAACCTGTGTGGTTGGAGGTGTTTCCTAGCCTTGGGATAGATGGGTAGTGTGTGCGCACTACATCGCCTAATCCTTGTGATTAGATTCATGGTCATTATGGACCGGTTGCCTGGTGTGCCAACTAGAGGTTACTAGTTTTGTATGAACTAGATGCCATATTTTGTGTGAGATGGAGAGTTACTAGTTCTGTATGACCTAGATGCCCGATTTTGGGTGAGTTGGAGAGTTACTAGTTCTGTATGAACTAGATGCCAAATTTTGTGTGAGCTGGTGAGTTGAAGCCCCGTGCTGACATAAAACCCGGAAGGATGATGAGACACTGGATGCATGACGTGGTTACAAAACTTCTTCAATATAGATTTGTGGAATGTCAACAAGTCAATAGACAAGTGTACAGAAGTGCAAAAGCAATCGTGATGATCGTGCCAAAAGAATATCTTCCTTTCTAAGAGGGAGTGTTGAAGTTTGAGTAGCTTCAGAAGATATTCTTATTATATTAGACCAAGTAAAAACCCTAAAGAATAATATTATGTTGTATTTGTAAATTCTGCTCTATTGTGCCTTTGTAAAAGTCAAATGTAAATTAGAAAGTGTTAATTGTACAAGTCGGCCCTGGCCTAATTTTAGGGTGGATCAACTTGTATTTATAAGAGGCTAGGTGCCTCATTTGAAGAACACACACAACACAAGTTCTCTCTCTCAAGGAAAAGTATGCAAGTCTTAGGAGGAGACACAACTACAGAGTAAGGTTGATTTGGTGAAGGGTTTTGGTTATCTCTTGGAGGCCTATATTGGTCTAGTGGTGCGCTACCTTATTTTGGTTAGGGTTTCCTTTATATATTTTGGATATCTTATATTTTGTGATATCTCTCCTGGAGAGAGACCTTGTACTTGTTGACAAATCTATATTGAAGAAGCTTTGTTGGGTTTTCTCCCCCAAGAGGGTTTTCTAGGATAAATATTGTTATACTGTGGATGTCTTTCTTTCAATGATTTGTATGCATGCAATTATTGATTTAATAGTTTAAAGTTAAATAATATTGAATACACTTAACTGCTTAAGCAAACTTTTAACAATAGTAGTCGATCTGGTCAACAAGCTTGTGTTGGAGGTTCATTATCATCCTAGCCCATATCCATTGGGGTGGGTAAACAAGGATGTAGAGATGAAGGTCACAAAACAGTGTAAGATCAAATTTGATGTAAGTGCATATTTTATTGATGAAGAGGAGTTAGATGTAGTACCCCTTGACGTGTGTGGTGTAGTGTTTGGAATCCCCTACATGTATATGAGGGATGTTATATTTATGAGGAGAGAAAAACATTACCTCTTGATCAAGGATGGGAAGTATTTCATCATCAATGCACATAAAGGTAAATCGACGATCTCATTAGTAAGTGCCAACCAAGCCAAAAAGTTGATTAGTTCAAGTAAGATGTATGTTTTGATTTTCTTGTGAGAGAATCATCCAGGTAATGAGTCAATAAGAGTAAAGACATCCATGTAGGGATGTATTGAAAAGAAGAAACAATAGTTGGAGGAGTTTTTGCAGGCATACATATGAGTGTTCTAGGAGCCTAAACGGATACCGCCTGAGAGGGAAGTGGAGCATGAGATACCATTGTTTCCTAAATCCCCATTACCCAAAATTATGTTGTATAGATAGTTCGCTATGGAAGAAGATGAAGTGAAGAAACAGTTGCAGTAGGGAGTGATTCGGACAAGCACATCACCTTGTGGGTCACCTATCACAATCGTACCTAAGAAAGCTTGTGTTGGAGGTTCATGATCATCCTATCCCATATGCATTGGGGTGGGTAAACAAGGATGTAAAGATGAAGGTCACAAAACAGTGTAAGATTAAATTTGATGTAAGTGCAGATTTTATTGATGAAGTGGAGTTAGATGTAGTACCCCTTGATGTGTGTGATGTAGTGTTTGGAATCCCCTAAATGTATATGAGGGATGTTATATTTATGAGGAGAGAAAAACAATATCGCTTGATCAAGGATGGGAAGTATTTCATCGTTAGTTCACATAAAGGCAAATCAACGATCTCATTGGTAAGTGCCAACCAAGCCAACAAGTTGATTAGTTCAAGTAAAATGTATGTTTTGATTTTCTTGTGAGAGAATCATCCAGGTGATGAATCAATAAGAGTAATGACATCCCTGGCGGGATGTTTTGAAAATAAGAAACAATAGTTGGAGGAGTTGTTGCAAGAATACATAGGAGTGTTCTAGGAGCCTAAAGGGATACCACTTGTTATAGCACAAAATGTCACACCTATGCATTTGTGCCATGGCTTAACCCTTTCCCCAAGCTTGCTAGACATTTCCAAACTTGCCTCATGCAAATCATTTAAAAAACATGTCTTTTGAACATATTTGTAGGCTCCTTTGATGCAAAGCGCGAACATCCGCGACTTCCTAGTTTGCAACCCGCGAATGCCCTCAAAAAATGGAAAAAAATAAAATAATTCTGAGTTTTCGGGAAGGTTTTTCGGTTGGGATCGTTTCCCAACATCCCCATGCCCGTAAAAAATGGATTCCAACTTCCCCAACCTCTTGAGGAAGATATAAAAGCACCATTGAGGGCTAAGACAGGGGGACGTCCCCTGGTGCAAGATTATGTTGCCAGTATCTAGCAATCCTCCCTTTCCTATAATCCTCTGAGCAACACCCCCTTTTATCTGGAAACTCCTTTTCCAACACCTCTTTCTTCTCTATATGGTTATAGGGTGTATTCTTATCCCTATTTGGGCCATCCAACAAAGAGTATAGTGGTTGAGTACTCGATGCTTGAGGGATTCTTGGAGGAACCCGAATAGTTGGTTCTGAGGCGGTGCCAAAGGCGAGACAAGGTTGTAACTTACCTTTCTGATTTGGTTTTAATAGAAGATTTTGTTTTCCCCCCTATCATTTGTTCATTGTATGTTTTCTCTTATTAAGTTTACTTTGAATATGATATATGGCATGTATACCCTTTGATTGTGTAACTACCTCCGTAGCAAGTCTGGTATTGTGTCCATTTTGTAGGTTGTTTCTAGCAAAGGATTTGGAGCTCGTCAAGAGAAAGGAGTGGGATCGACATCAAACAAGAGACTTAAGGTGCACACTTTCTCCCTCTTCCTTCCCTAACTTATCCTTTTAAAGTAGTTATTATTTCGGTTTTGTGTGCTTTTCTTGGAGGGAATATTTCTATCTTCTCTATACAATCTTGATCTGTTGTAATTTTGACCCATAATCATGGGGGGAATATCCCTTCAACACCACCTAAGAGGGAAGTGGAGCAAAAGATATCGTTGTTGCTTGAATCCCCATTACCCAACATTAGGCTATATGGACAGTCTGTTATGGAAGAAGATGAAGTGAAGAAACAATTGCAGCAGGGAGTGATTTGACCAAGCACCTCACATTGTGGGTCACCTATCATAATCGTACCTAAGAAGGTTGGGACTTGGTGGATGTGTATTGACTTAATAGCCTACATGACTCTCGTAGGCTATTGTCAGCAAGGAAAAGGGAGTCAAGGAGGTTTATTTGGTGTCACTAGGTTAAAAGAATGACAAATCCTAAAGTGACATTAAATAAAAATAAATAATTATATTTAAATGAAATGGGAGGGAAAACAAAGTGAGGGTTTGATTTGGTCAAAAAGGGAAAAGATA
The DNA here is from genome assembly GCA_000966675.3 of Picea glauca. Taxonomy (NCBI): domain Eukaryota; kingdom Viridiplantae; phylum Streptophyta; class Pinopsida; order Pinales; family Pinaceae; genus Picea; species Picea glauca. The sequence goes on along the minus strand of JZKD02S0502964.1, from coordinate 14,661 downwards.
TAGAAGGTCTGGAGGAAGGATAAATAGAGGGGTAACCCTTCTCTTTGGCATTATGATTTGATCTCTCATTTTGGAGTGCTCTTGGAGCCATTGTTTTGTTAGGTTTTAGAAAAATTATTCCACCATTGGAGTTTGGTTTTGGTGGTGCAATATCCACCCTAGCTAAATAAGGAGGAGGATCCATACAAGGTCTTCATATTGGATTCTCAGATTGGTTTGTTTCATCTTGGGAGAATATCGACTTATGCAGGGAGTTGATGGATATTTCGAGAGGAGATCGATCTTCGAGTTTGTAGTGACCAGGAAGGTTTTAGAAAAATATTGACAGGGGTCACCACCGTGGGTTGAATACAGGGAGTTCTGCGAGGCCCCGTGTGTTTCACAACCTCTTCCCATAAGTCCCCATGTGTTGTGCAACCTTGTCCAATGAGGATCTATGTGAATTAGGGTTAAAATTCTATTGAGGTACATGCGATCGAATTGTGGTGGTAGGTGTTTCCTGGAGCAGATTGATACTACACCAACGAAGGATAGACAATCCAGGAAAGGCATATTTGGAGGATATTTTTCACATCATTACTAAGTTTATTGTTGTTCTTGTTAGTAGATATTGTAGTTTATTTTCAACTAGTAGATCTATGTGTTTAGGAGGGTTTTGCAGTTGTTTTTACAATGACTAAGGATCTTTGTATTTGTTGTGATTTGGATTTCCACACCATAATAATATGCCATGGTTATCTTCTCTATTATATGTGTAATGATTGCATGTATCAGGTTTGACAATATTCATAACCTTGAGATACAAACAAATTGTTCTATCAGCTTTAATACAAAGTGTTTGGAAAAACCACACAAAGAGAAACTATATTTTGGGATAGCAAACATAATGTTTCTATCCATCCTAGTTGGGGACATTACAGTGGTATTAGAGTTGGTGATTCTACCAACCTATGATGCCTAGGAAGAAAGGGTGTGGAGGACTTTTTCGAAGTTTACCAGAAAGAGAAGTAGAAGCAAACCAAACAGATTTAGAACCATAAGGAAACATGGATGATAACCCGAAGATCACAAGAGACCCTGTGCTCATACTACTAAATCAACTGCACAAGGGCCAAGAGGAGGCCAACCAAAACTAGGTAGCAGCCACTCATAGACAAGATGAGATGATTAGGACCCAACAATAGAACCTTGCAATACTCTTACAATTGGTAGGACAACAAGGGAAAACAAGATCAAATGGAAGTCCTGGAAGAGCTCATGCAAAGGGTAGAAATACCCATATTCCGACACAAAGTTCCCTACAGACAGGGAGTAGGAGGACACCTAAACCATTGTTACCTCCATTCCTTGTGGAACAACCTACAGGAGCGTAGTACCAGCCGAACCTAGTTAACGAGGTTTATAAGTACCACAGAGAGTACCACTCACTAGTAGAGGAGATATGGGCATAAATGTCTTAGAATGACTAATGCAACCTTGGGATGAGAAACATACCCAGAGGAGCATCGTACCAACATAATTATGATCTTATGCACAAGATAGGGAGGATGATAGTCCCATCCTTTGATGGATCTGTAAAGAGAATAGCCACAACATGGGTGCACAAGTTGGATACTTATTTCCAGTTTAACTCGATGACAAAGGCATAGTCAATCAAGTTTTCCACCCTAAACTTGGACGAGGAATTTCATGAGTGTTGGTACCATGGGTTAGTAACACTAGGACATTCTGGAATCACATCATATGAGGATTTCACTCTAAGATTGGTGGACAGGTTCGATAGGAATGATCCTGAGATCCACTTTAGGGAGTTGGTTCAATTAAAGTAGACAAATACACCATAGGCATACATAACAAAATTCCAAAGGATGGAAATAATGGTGACCAATATTTCTGAGCAGAGGTTGGTGATGATATTCACAGAGGGTCTAGATGAATCCTTGAGAGGTTGGGCGAAGGCCTTTAGGCCACCCACATTGCAGTACACCATCATGAAGACTCAATATATGGAAGACACAACAACCAAGAAGGAACCAGTAAAACCCTTTATTCCACAAAAGGGTTAAGTGACAGAGCTTCCCCAGAAGACATGGACAGGGAAGGATAGGTTGGATGAAGAAACTCAGAGAGAACTAAGGAGGAAGAAGCTTTTCTACATTTGCAAGGAGACCCGGGAATCGGGCCATCAATGTTACATGGGAAAAGTTAAAGTCCATTATACCGAGGTAGTTTCTGACAAGGAGGATGATGTTGATGAGGTAAATGTAAAGGATAGTGGTGAGCCATCACATGCTACAGAGAACACGCCATTACAGGATAACACCAAGGGAGTGACCATTGCCACACTTTCAAGAGTCCCTAAATATTACACCTTTAGGTTCAGAGGCATTTTGCAGGGGTATAGGGTTACGAAATTGATTGATGGTGGCGCCACCCACAACTCCATTGATGTTGCACTTGTCACCAGGAGACAAATATCTGTCGAGGAATTCGAGGGATTCAATGTGGTAGTAGAATATGGGTACAACATGGCATGTACTTAGAGGATCAAGGGATTGGAAGTAACATTAAGAAACTATACCTTGACCTATGACTTTTATGTCGTAGATTTATCCCATAGTCATGTGGTGCTAGGAGTTCAGTGGTTGTACTCATTGGGAGATATCCGCATGAATTATCAGGACATGAGGATGGATTTCTAGGACAAGGGTGGGCAGCGAGTCATCCTAAGAGGTATGTCGACAAGTGTCCCCAGGATCGTATCTAACCAAATCATGGAGGCCATTTTTAGACATGGGAATGTGGCTTGTGCAAAAAAGTGCTTGATCACCATGGAGAATCCATCACAAGATCACCAACATTACCATGCAGATATCTAGGCATTGCTTGGAAAGCATGAAAGAGTGTTTGAACCATTGCCAGTAGGGAGACCACCTGACACAAGATTCAAACATGTCATTGAGCTAGAAGAGGGGTCGAATCCTGTGATCACCACACCCTACAAGCATTCGAAGAGGTTCAAGGAAGAAATAGAGAAGGCCATAAATGAGTTGTTGGAGATGGGACATATCAGGCCTAGTTCTAGTCCCTTCACTTCTTCAATTGTACTGGTGAAGAAGAAGGATGGCATTATGAGGATGTGCATAGACAACATGGCACTGAACAAGAAGACCATCAAAAACTAATGCCCAATACCGAAGATTGATGAGTTGCATGGGGTAGTGTACTTCTCAAAGGTTGATCTGCAATCAGGATACCACCAGATTCTGATCAGAGAGGAGGATATCCATAAGACAACATTTAGTTGTCACTATGGGCATTATGAGTTTCTATTCATGCCCTTAGGGTTGACTAACTCACCAACTACTTTTCAATCATTCTTGAACCATATCTTCAACAAATAGTTGAGGAAATTCTTACTGGTGTTCTTTGACGATATTCTTATCTACAACAGGATGTGGGAGGAACATCTGAAGCATGTGGACGATATTCTCACCATTATAGAAGAGAAGTCACTTTTTTCCAAGGAGGAAAAGTGTGAGTTTGGGTTGACAAAGATCCTCTATTTGGGGCATGTGATTGGTGTTGAGGGAGTAAAGGTGCATCAGGAGAAGATCCAGACAATCTTGGATTGGCCCACCCCCAGATCACTCATATATCTACGACGATTCTTTGGGATATGCAACTATTATAGGCTCTTTGTGAAATAATTTTCACAATTGGTTGCACCATTGACATACCTCACTAAGAAGGAGGCGTTTCAATGGTCCAAGGATGCACAGGTAGAATTCGACAGAATGAAGAGGGTGATGATCACTTTCCCCGTATTAGCACTCCCATATTTCACACAACGTTTTGTCCTGGAGTGTGACGCATCTAGTGAGGGGATAGGATTAGTATTGATGTAGAACCGATACCCGATAGATTTCGAGAGCAAAAATTTAAGAGAGCCAAAGAACCTATATCCGCTCTATGATAAGGAGATGTTGGCCATCATGCATGCATTATCCAAGTTGAGACAGTACCTGGTAGGAGGACTCTTTGTGGTTAGGACTGACCACAATAGCTTGAGATATTTCTTGGAGCAGGGAGACCTGAATGAGAGGCATCCGAAATGGGTGAGTAAGGTGCATGCATATGGTTTTGACATTGAGTATGTAAAGGGGGAAAAGAACATAGTTGTTAACACCTTATCTAGGAGACCTACAACCTTCTCCATGATAGAGATCTCAATAGACTAGAAGTATATTCTTTTGGTGGAATACTTCAACAATACCTTTGCATGTGATTTGATGGAGGGAAGTATTCAGGATGATAGGTACAAGGTAGTGGATGGCATCATCTACTACAAAGACATGATCTATCTTGTCCTTGATTCCAAACTCAAGGATAATATTTTGAGGGCAATACATGATGCACCATTGGCAGGGCACCAGGGATATGTGAAGACCTATAGGAAAGTGAGAGAGAGATTCTATTGGAAAGGTATCAAAGAGGATGTACTTCGTCATGTGAGGGATTGCATGACTTGCCAACAGAACAAGTCATTATTTACACACCCTATGGGACTGCTCGAACCATTTTCGATTCCGGAGAAAAAGTGGGATAACATTTCCATGGATTTCATTACAAGGTTGCCAAGGTACATGACAAGGACTGTATCTGCGTGGTAGTGGACATATTGACTAAATATGCACACTTCATTTACATTCCTTTAGAGTACAACACATCTCAGGTAGCATATCTATTCTTTAGAGAGGTGTTTAGACTTCATGGTCTTTTGAGGAACATAGTCAGTTATCAGGATAGCAGGTTTCTCAACGCATTTTGGTAGGAGTTGCTAAGGTTTTATGGGACAGAGTTGATACCTAGTACTAGATACCACAACCAGACAGACGAGAAAACCGAGATAGTAAACAAATGGATTGAGGGGTACATGAGGAACTATGTGTCAAGGCAGCAACAAGCATGGATAGAGTGGTTGCATCTCGAGGAGAATTGTTACAATACAACTCATCACATTTCCATCAGGATGAGCCCATTCAGAGCATTGTATGGCTATGATGCCCCATCCTTTTTGGATCTAGCATTTTGGGAGAGAAGAGCTCCCAAGGCCAAATATTGGTTGTAGGAAAACCAAGACATATTGAGAGTCCTGAAGGAGAATTTTCAGACCACTTAAAATCAACAGAAAATGTATGGATATAGGCATAGGGTGGAACATAAATTTGAGGTTGGGGACCTAGTATTTCTCAGGTTGCAGCCTTATAGACAGTTGTCGTTGAAGAATAGTGGTGTAGAGAAGCTGAAGCCTCACTTTTATGGACCCTACAAAGTGATCAAGAGATTTGGAGAGGTAGCATACGATTTGGAGCTACCAAAGGGTAGCAGGATCCACAACACCTTCCATGTATCTTGCCTCAAGAAGGAATTAGGACAACAGGTCATCACATCAACATATCTTCCTCCACTGGATGAGGAATGGAAGTTGGTTCTATCTCCCGAGAGGATTGTTGATTTCAAGGAGCGAAGGTTGAGAAGAAGATTCATTCGAGAGTACTTGGTTTTATGGAGAGGATTGCCCATAAAATACGCCACTTGGGAAGGAGATAATATCTTACAACACCTTGATATGGATTTACTTGAGGACAAAGAATCTTGGGAAGGGAGGACTCTAATGTCCCCTTCCAATTAAGCATGATGGAGGATGACTTAATAGCCTATACAAATCCCATAGGCTATAGTCAACAAGGACAAGGGAGTCAAGGAGGTTTATTTGGTGTCACTAGGTTAAAATAATGACAAATCCTAAAGTGACATTAAATAACAATAAATAATTATATTTAAATGAAATTGGAGGGAAAATAAAGTGAGGGTTTGATTTGGTAAAAAAGGAGAAATATATAGAAGGCCCGAAGGAAGGATAAATAGAGGGGTAATCATTCTCTTTGGCATTTTGATTTGATCTCTCATTTTGGAGTGCTCTTAGAGCCATTGTTTCATTAGGGTTTAGTAAAACCCTTCCACCATTGTAGTTTGGTTTTGGTGGTGCAATATCCACCCTAGATAAACAAGGAGGAGGATCCATACAAGGTCTTCATTGGAGTCTCAGATTGGTTTCTTCCAGTTTGGGAGAATATTGGCATACGCAGGGAGTTGACGGATCTTTCCGGAGGAGGCCGATCGCCAAGTTTGCAGTGACCAGGAGGGTTTTGGGAAAATCTTGACAGGGGTCACTCCCACAGGTTGAATACACGGTGTCCCAGGAGGCTCGGTGTGTTGCACAACCTCGTCCCGCGAGGCCCGACATTTTGCACAACCTCGTCCAATGAGGATCTCTGTGAATTGGGGTTACAAGTCTGTTGAAGTACATGTGACCATATCGCGATGGTAGGTGTTTCTTGGAGCATATTGATACCGCACTAGCAAAGGCTAGAAAATATAGGGAAGACATATTTGGAGGAGATTTTGGGCATCATTACTAGGTTTATTGTTGTTCTTGTTAGTAGATATTGCAATTACTTTGCAGCCAATAGATTTGTGTGTTTAGGAGGGTTTTGCAGTTGTTGTTACAAGCAATAAGGATCTTTGTATTTGTTGTGATTTGGGTTTCCACACCATAATAATATGCCATGGTTATCTTCTCTATTCTCTGTGTAATGGTTTCATGTATCATGTTTGACAATATTCATAACCTTGAGATATAAACAAACTGTTCCAGCAACTTTAATACAAAGTGTTTGACAAAACCACATAAAGAGAAACAATATTTTGGGATAGCAAACATAATATTTATATTTGTCCTAATTGGGGACACTACATAGTATTTTTAGGCCCAAAGTAAGCTACAAAAAACCATACATTACAAGTGGATGGGGTTTTTGAAACAATTGCATCTCGTCATCAAGTATAAAAAGGGAAGCACTAATAAGTTGGTGAACATGATTTCAATCCCACCCACATCCATGATTATAGATTTGGGAACTCTTATGCACATGGATCCTTTTACCCATGATGCATACAAAGAGGCACACACAGAATATGAGGACTTTAAAGAGGTATTTCAGCAGCTATAGGGCCAAATTCATGTAGAATAAGGTGACAATAAGGCTAACTATCATCTCCAAAATGGGTTGCTCTAAAAGCTAGACAAACTCTGTGTTCCTAAAGTTGAAAGATTGCAGCTTATCAAAGAGGCTCACGCCTCCAAGGTTGCAAGACATTTTGGTGTTGGGAAGATGGTTGCTAACTTACAAAGGTATGTGTATTGGTCCAGAATGAAAGAATATGTAGCTCAGTATATTAGAGGATGCATACTTTGTTGTACCAACAAGCCCTGTAATAGGAAGCAAGGTATATACCATCCCCCATGGATTTTGTGGGTGGTTTTCCAATAAGTGTCTAGTAACCAGGAAGGGACATGACTATCTTTTTGTGGTAGTTGATAGGTTCAACAAGATGTGCATTCGTATGCCTTGTAAAAAGGCCATCATAGGAAAAGAAGCAACAAACATGTTCTTTGAACGCGTTCAGGTGCACTTTGGGATACCAAGGAGCATCATTTCAGATAGGGATACCGTATTTCTTAGTGCCTTTTGGAATACACTTTGGTAGAAGATGGGCACTGAGTTCAAGACATCTAAAACATTCGATCCATAAAGATACGGGCATACATATGTAGTCTACAGGACTTTGGTGCAACTTTTGAGGCATTACAAACAAAAGCACCCAAAGACCTGGGATGAAAATATGATCTATATTTATCACTCTTATAATAGAGAAGTCCACACTTCTATTGGTAAGTCCCCTTTTGAAAATTTCTTTGGGTGTTTTCCGCCTTCACCCTTGGATGTTGTTTATGGACATAAAGGAGGAGTGAGGGAAGGCATAACAGGAGAAGCTTTGAGAAAGGAGAAATTTGTTGAAAAGATTAGACATATCCATTTTCAAGTACCAAAGACATTGAAGAAGTCATAGGAAAAGTATAAGGCCAAACATGATAAACACAAAACTGAGAAGACATTCAAAGTGGGAAACAAAGTTTGGTTACAATTGAACAAGGAAAGACTATGTAGAGTTCTGGTAAGAAGATCAAGGCTTTGCGGTATGGCACTTTTGAGGTATTGGAGAAGGTGGGAGATAACACCTACAGACTCAGTCTACCCCCATACATGCACATTTACTCAATAATGAATGTGGATAATTTGAAACTATGTGAGCCTTCCATGTTGGATTAAGAGGTGGAGGAGGTCATACCCACCATATAGGACTTAGCATCAGACACTCAAGAAAAGTTGGAAGAAGACATAGTTTTGCAGAGGAAGTCCAGAAATACAAGACAAGGGTAGCATGACCTTTGGTAGATTGTGTTGAAAGGACAGCTTCGAATAAAAGAAAAATGGTTCTTTAGGGAGAAGGTAGAGGAAAAAATTCCTCACCTCATTCAGTAAATATTTTGGGGACCAAAAGCCTCCCTAAATGGGGAGGTATGATCCATATTGGATCATCATACAATTTTCATCTATCTTGGTACTTTATGGGTGGAAAAAATTGGAGGAATTGACTTGTTGAGCCATTTTAGTGGCAGGTTCCAATTTGGAAAATTGGGATCTTGAACCTTTCGGAGCCATTTTGGGGCATTAAACATCATTTTTTGTGGTTACAGTGTTCGATACTTATGCACACACCATTGACGGTGTTCTACACTCCAATACCTTTCCAACGGTGCAAATATCGCCTCAATCGGAGCTCGTATGTGAAAGTTATGTCTCCTGCAAGTTGACTTACCTTGTTGATCACCATGGTACGAGTGGATGCCACATCATCCCCCATTATTCAAACGTGTGGGGTTAACCACATGTGGATTTAATATTCTAGAAGGTCCAAACCTAATCACTAATTGAGAGTTGAGGAATTCAAAACCCTAACCCTGGATGACTATCGAGCTATGCTAAATACTAAGCCACTAGGAGGAGAAAGGGTTTCATTCTTTTGTATGGTACTTGTTCCATAGTTGAGTAGAGCATCCTGCAAGGAGTGGGATTTGAGAGCATAATAAAGGTAGGAAGAATATTCTGAAGTAGCCAATCAAGCCACACAATCACAGACAACTCCATAGTGAGTTCCCCCCCACCCCCTTCCTTCTTTGTATTTGCATTTCATTAGTGAAGAAAAGATAGTAGAGCATACGCCTCACCTTCTAGCTAGGTTTTCTCTTGTATTGGGTTTCCCATGATACATCTTGTGTTCATTTGTGTGGATGGTGTGTTCTTTTGCTTAGTCTTTCATTAATTTGAGCAATTAAGCTAGTAATAACTAATCTAGGATCTAAGGAAACAAATTGCATAATTTAAGATTTCAAAATAGTATAAGATTTGTTGTGACAAACTATTCCAGTGGAATATCCATGACAATTTACAAATCACAATTGCAACAACACAAACACCATTAGACGTAGAGTGGAGGTGCCATTTCTAGATTGGGGTCATAATATCAATTCTGATCAATATTAAGGAAGTTAGGGCTACTTTAAAATTCACCGCTTCAAAACCTTAGAGAAACAAAAGAATGGTAATGTGTAGAAACATGGCGAACTTGATCCCACTATGTAACCAAGTGATGGCATCTATGCATAACGTTAATGTCACTTTTAAGGTGGTTAAGGTAACTTTTAAGGAGACCCATATCCTTGGTGAGACATATACTTTCATGACAAGAGAGTATATTGGAGACATATATGTCTGGTATGATTGAAATGAGGTTTGTGATGAATGGTATATGGATAGTTGTCATTTCCGAAAAGACAACAAATTCCAATGTATCTTTTGATGACTCTACTTCACCAAATGAAGTGAACATCATTGAGGGAATTCAAGAGCTTGTTGTGACCACCAATTTCAAGTTTGCATATTCTCCAGTTGTAGTGTTCCATCTAGATCCACAACCGACCTTTTGTAGCGATGTGGTTGATCCTTCAGATATGGAGGATTCTATTTATTTGGATCCACATGACCGCGATGGACATTTGGAGCACAATGCTTAGCCATTGATTGAGCTCGTGTCAATAATTGGGAGTTCGCATGAGCACTTGGACACAGGGCGTAGGTTTATGGACAAGTTTTTTGGACTACTTTAGCATTGAGGCCAACACTTGTACATGGGACCCTGATCACTTGAACTACTTCAATGTTGTGGTTATCACTCATACATGGGATCCTAGTTTATGGTTGTACATCATCATTGCAAGTGTTGAGGGCAATGCATATCGAAGGGGGGTGGAATGGTGAGATCCTCCCTTTGGGTGTAATGGGTGTCGAAAGGCTCACTAGAGTTAGTAATAGTGTATATATGGTGGCCATTAATGTAAGGTGCATTGGGTCCACTACGTTTGCTATTATTAAATAAGGCTCACTAGGTAGTTAGCATTAGATAAATGTAATGTGGTTTTATTAAAGAAGGTTCACTAAGTAGTTAGCATTAGGGTTTTCTCACTAGTTATAAATAAGGATGGAATGCTTCTTATGAATCATGTATCATATTATATTGTATTAAAGCTTAGCTCGTTAAGAGGTTGGCCCCTCGAAGAGGTAGGTGAACAAGAGTTTATCCTTCCATAAAATAATCATTGTATAGTGTTTCCCTACCTTAAGGGCATTTTGATATATGATGTTAAAGGGACTATCATATTCTTGGATATTTTGTTTGTGATTCAATTTTAAAAATTAAGGATCATAACATGGTTGAGGGTCTTTTTTTAAATCTTTTCTTATGCACTTGAAGATTCTAATCATCGCTTTCTCTTGACATTTTGATGCATCAACCTACTCAAACACCTCTATCAATGTTGAGAATGTCGCATTAGCATTTCCAATGATTTTTCTCCTTTCATTTGTGGCTGCTAAATTGTTCAACCTCCCCCAAAACCTCTTCCCACAACAACAAGTACTATTAAGAGCCATTCAACTCTACATAAAGGTGCACACCCATAAAACCACCAAGTAATCTACAAGAGACAGGAGTGTTGCGTTGAAATGAACCATGCTAAGTGTTGATGGCCACAATGACACACACAAAAGGAAGACTGGATTCGCCTAAAAAAGGAATGTGTGCACACAAGGAGGGCCAAAACATTCAACAAAAACTTCAAGGAAGAGCAACCACCAAGGATTGACGCAGATGTGGAGGTCGCAGTGGCATCTGGAAGCCAGGATAGGGTAGAACGGGTTGCACACACAAAGAATGTAAAGGAACATTCATGAAAACTAAATAAGGAGCCGAGCTTATTTTTGGCACATGTTTAGAGGTAAATGTATCAAGGTCAAATGTTTGAATTTGAATTTAAAACAAAATCCCGTTGGAAACAACCATCCCATCATGCACAACTCCCAACTTAGAAACCCATGGGGACAAAGCTTATTTTTGACACAGTTTTAGAGGCAAATGTATCAAGGTCAAATGTTTGAATTTGAATTTAAAACAAAATGCGATTTGAAACAACCATCTCATCGATTTAATGATGCCTGCAAACTCAAGAACCCTTCGAAATCATGCAAATGGCGGAGGCATTCTGACGGAAAATGAAAACGGTGTGGAGTAGACAACGTCAAGTTGAAGACACTATTGAAGGATCATTGGCTAGAATTGGGGGAGGAAGAGGATGTCCGAAAAAGGCCGTTTAGCCAATGCCATATTAATCTTGTGGTTGACATCGTGTGCTAATCCTTGTACAGAGTTAATAAGTAGTCAGTGACAAAATGAAATGATTGATTGATTTTAATGACTTTTACTAGGTTGAACAGCCTAAGGAATCAAGAGAATAACAGTCCTAACTCAACTTCACACTTTTTTTGATGTCGGATTTTCTGTTGTGAATCTTTACTAGAAGAGTAGCAATCTGATTGATCTTATCCTTGTCAAATAGCTGGTGCATGTTGTAGACCTTTAAACTGTTTTCATATTGAATACAGATATCAACTCGAATAGAATCGCATAAACAAACAAACAATGGGCTGGAATGGAATTTGACGGCAAAATTGTCGGTCACATGTCTTCTTTTTTTCAATTACAGGATACAGGATGATTTGACAGTCAAACATGGCTAAAAATCTCCCCAAACCCTCATCATTCTTTGTTTATTGTAAATCTTTGTTTATAATCATTCTTTGTTTAAACGAGAAAATGTAATAGAATTGTCAAAACCTAGATCGGATGTTTCGATTTCAAAATCCAACCCTGCAAACGAGTGAACAGAGAGTAAAGAATTTCAGATTCAGCTTCCAGCATTGATGAAAATGTATTATATTTCACCAAGCCATCACCCTGACGGTCCACAACTCGTTCCAACTGTCCGAAAGTGACGCGCGGAGTTCAAAAGTTGGAGCCACTATGTTTGGCAATCCATTCTCTTCCATAGGAAGCTCCCCTGGTCTTTCAAATTGTCTATGTTATCTTCCTTGTCCATTGCAAAAGGCCATCCCTGCACACTCGAGAATTGCAAGTGCAAGTCACCCACATAAACATTTTATATATCACATTACACTCCCAAAGCACTCTATCCAGTGCAGCGTTGGTGAGAAACCCATTACGAAAAGCCATTCAATGGCACTGAACAACTGTAAATCACATCATTTATTCAGAAGGACTTGTCAGCTACATTCATGGCTTCCAGTGCTAGAAGACGCAGAATGTTGGATTCCTCACTTTTAATCAGTCGAATTTGAATAAGATATTCAATTTTTGGAATTATGATGATTGGATGAGGAAACTATGTAGATCCGAATCACCGATCCTTCTCCAAAGCAGAGTCTGATCGATAAATGGAAGGAATATCAAGCTGCCAATGACTCAAGAGGTTTGTTCGATCCCCTTGATGAAAACTAAAGAATAGAGATCGTTGAATATGGAGAATTTGCACAAGCAACTTATGATGCTTTTAACTCCGACCCACATTTGAGCTCCTATGGCAGCTGTAGGAAGTCATGTGATGGTGTTCGTTCATTTTTTCAGAGAGTAGGGTTGAAGAACAGCGGCTATAAGGTGACCAAATGTCTCGATGCCACTGCCAGCATCCATGTTGGCCAATGGCTTTCTAAATTATCAATCGGTGCCTTGAAATCTCAAAAAATGCAATTGGATGGGATTCATTGCTTTGAGTGATGATTTTCAAGATATCAAAATACTAGGTGGAAGAGATATGGTTATTGCATGGAGAGGCACCATGCCTCTGCTGGAATGTGCTGAAAATCTCAACAGAGTTAAAACCAAGTAAGCTTTATAATATTGATCCTTCTCAGATGAATCGTAAGGTGAAGTATGGATTTTTAAGTTACACAACCGCCTGTAATGGTAATTCTCAAATCCTCGCTCTTCTATACGTCTAAAGGCAATAATGATGACGACGATCATAATAAGAATATGGAGAGTGCTCCAATAAGAATATGAAGAGTGCATTGGAGCAGGTTCTGGAAGAGCAGCAGAGATTATTGGAATTATAAAGGGCACAGAGTTGACAATGGAGTAAGTTAATAACTGGATCAGTTCAATTTTTTAAAAAACTAAATTCTTAAGGTAGAAATTTTGTCTATATTTCAGATTTCGGGGCATGATTTCGGGGAATTTTGTAGAAAACTTGTCATCCAAAACATAAAAGAATTTGTCATCCAAAACACATAAGGATATCATAAAAGAATGATAAAATTCACTATAAGCTGATGGTAAACAATAACCAGCTTGTTGCTCAGGGTTCAATGCTGTTGTAGATGGTATATACATGATAAGATATATCCTAACTTATATTTTATCCTGGGATAAAGTTCTACAAGCGATCCTGGAATAATGGGTTAGGGAGAAAGAAAAAGTATTTTATTGAAGAGTTTAACCCCTCTTATAACCACTATCAAGAGAGTATCAACTCCGTTGTGAAACGGGGCGTTGGAAAAGACCAAAAGAAGCTTGGGAAGAAAGGGTGTGTATGTTCTGCAACTCCGAAAAAGTGGAAACAGAAAAACATTTCATTTTAGAGTGTGAAGCTTTCAAAGACAGCAGGGACAGTTATGTAAGTATTTTAACAACCAACTCTTGGAATAATTTATTCAACTAGAAGACAGTAGAGAAAGTGGAAAAACTCATCATCAAACTGAACAAAAAAATCACTGAAATGCAAAAATCAATGTATGAGGCGATCTACCCCATACACAAAATTGTTATCCTCAAAATTTCTTTTTTTCTTCCCAACTTATATATATCAAGGTAATCCTGCATGTATTTGAACTAAATCCCTATCACATTTTAAGTTTGCCCCAACATTGAAGACTGAGCAGCAGTCTAGTTATTATTCGCCGTAAACTACCAACGGAACTGAATTGAAAGAAATAGACCAGAGGCATCGATCCGAGGGCCCGAGTTTGAGTGAGACACTGGAAAATCCGTACAATTAACTCCCAAAGTGATGGAGCCCACTTCCACTCTTTATTGCAACACCTTTGTTTCCTCAAACTGAAATTTTGGAAACGTGATACATCATACGCGTCACGGTCCAATACGCCCCATGTCCCTCTCTAAGCAATATATCTTCTTGTCTCGTCTCCGTGGAGATTCCCTGCCGGAGGGACAGCCACCCAGCAGAGCCCCTCTCACCGTGTCCCCTTTTTTCCACTGTTTTTT
>JZKD02S0502963.1:994074-1005565 GCA_000966675.3 Picea glauca | reverse complement strand
AGGTATCCAAATCATGGTGTAACATTGATCATCAAGCTGGTTTTATTGCAGTAAAGACACTAGCCTATATTCTAACCTAGTTTTCTATGACAATTAACCCATATTAAACTGTTGGTTTAATAATTTACATCTACCCTAGGGCTATCTAACCAAGATTAGACAGTCTGGCCATATTTATTCACTAATCTAACCTAGACACTTTGGCTAAGATTAAATGGTTTAGCCAAACTTATTCACTAACCCTATCAACATAAATTTAAAGAGAACTTGGCCATGCTTGAAAGGTATGGACCAAGTTACTATTATTGGATGGGGATTTTATTGAAATTCTTTTATGCCCTCTTTTCTTTTTCTTTCTTTTTTCTTTTCTTTTTCTTTTCTTTTTCAAATTATTTGCAGAATGAAAAATCATTTGTCAACAAAAACACTAGAGATAGATAATATTCCAGTCACCAGTTGATCCTATAACTTATAGGGTGATAACAGGATCCAGGTAGATCCTTTGAAGGTCGAGGCGATTCTCAATATTCCTCCTCCTTCATCACTTCGCCAGTTACAAAGTTTGCAAGGAAAGGCAAAATTTCTTCATCGTTTCATCCCGAACTATGCTGAGCTAACTCTTGGATTTATGCAACTGCTCAAGAAAGCATCCATGTTCGTATGGGATACCACTTCCAACAAAGCTTTCGAAGCTTTGAGACTGTCTTTGACACGTACCCCACTACTCTTCCCACCTGATTACAGTTGAGATTACTTCCTCTACCTTGCAGCCTCGGACTATACCATTGATATGGTTCTCATCCAGGAGTATGATTCTCAAGACAAACATGTCATCTAATACTTGAGTCAGAGTCTTACGACTAACAAAACCAAGTATTTACATGTTGAAAAAATGGACTTGGTAGCTGTCCAAGTAGTTCAACATTTCCGGCACTATATCCTTTCTCGCAAAACTACGATAATTTCTAACTGCAACCCTATGCAGCACATTCTTACACGCCAACTGCTAGGGGAAAATACTCCAAATGGATCATGATACTCTAGGAGTTTGAATTAGAATTCAAACGTGCTAAGTCCAAGAAATCTTTAGTGTTTGCTGAGTTGATATGAAACCTTCCCTGCCCTGAGATGGAAAATGTAGCAGCAGATTCATTACTCGATGAATCCCTTTTCCTGATTAGTTACAATGACCTTTGGTATGGAGATATCATCATATATCTCCAAACCTAGACTTTTCAGCCCAATTTGTCTAGTACTAACCACCGTCGAATACGTCAGTATATTATCCTCGGTGATACTCTTTATCGTTGTGGGATTGAATCCGTTTTTCAACGCTGCCTCACATTTGACGAAGCTGAGAAAGCCCTAAATGACTGTCATTCTAGAGCCTGTGGTGGTCACATGTATGGGTATGCTACTGCCTAGAAGATCTTACGAGAAGGGTATTTTTGGCCTTCTTTATTCAACGATTGTATAATTGTCGTCCAAAAATGCCACGCTTGCCAAACCTACAACAATAAAATATGTTCACACCCGACTCCTCTACACCCTGTGGTATTGTTTGGTCCTTTTGAGAAATGGGGTATCAATTTCATGACATTTCACCCTCACTCGGTCGGGGGGCATGGTTACATTATTGTAGCCGTAGATTATTTTACGAAATGGGCCGAGGTGATTCCAACATTCGAAAATACCGGAAAGACTGCAGCATTATTCATATTCAATCACATCATTGCTCGGTTTGGTGTTCCTCAAGCTATCGTTACTGACCATGGTAGCCACTTTAGAAACCACATGATGTCCAAACTCACTGAGAAGTTGGGTCTTCGCCATGAAAACTCAACACCCTATTACCCACAAGCCAACGACCAAGTTGAAGCAATAAACAAGGTCCTCATTACCATGCTTCAACAAATGATACGGATTAACAAAACAGGTTCGCACACAATGTTGTTTTCATCATTGTGGGATTATCAGACATCCGTTAAGTTTGCTACCAGGTTTACACCATTCCAGTTAGTTTATGGTCTAGAATCCATCTTTCCGATTGAATGTGAGATACTCTCCCTAAAACTAGCCGTCAAACTTCTCCCAAACACTTCTGCCAAAGAAGAACATCTGTTGTATCTCATGCAATTAGACGAAACCCGTCGCGATGCCACCCTAGTTATAGAAGCCTAGAAGAAACGCGTCAAAGCCCAATACGAAAAACATGTCAGGCCATGCATTTTCTCCGAAGGTGATCTGGTTCTCCTTTACGAACAAGATCGGGATATGCTAGGAGCTGGAAAATTTGAAGCTATGTGACGAGGTCCTTATATCGTTAGACGAGTTTTGGAGAAAGGATCTTACGAGTTAGTCTAATATGATGGTATCCCTTTGAGTGAACCCATAAATGGGTTTTACTTAAAGAAGTACTATGCCTAAGATCACTTGTGCATGAGTGATTGTATTTTATTGTATCATACTTTTTGTTTCTTTAAGTATGCTTTTTTCGTTATTTGGTCTCTGCCCTCGACCGCTTATCTTGCGTTGTGCTTGGTTTCCATATTTCAGATTCTTCGCCACCCCACATTGGCTTCGCCGATGGCGCTATCCATAGTACTCAGAACCTTGCTTTTGCTGCATGGGAAATTTACGCCCTACAAATGAACTTATCAGTCTATGAGGTGTGTGCCTCGGTCGTGCGACCAATAATATTGCAGAATATAGCATCGTCATCGAATTGTTGATTGATGCTATTTCTCTTGGTATCCACCACCTGGTTATACGACTCAATTCACAACTAGTAGTACTACAGTTAAGTAACATCTATGCTATCTGAAGTCCTACTTTATTACAGGTATATTTATGAATTCACCTCTTGGAAAGTTATTTTGATTATATCGAATATCAGCACATTCCTAGATGTCTAAATACATTGATAGATGCATTAGCTAACTATGTGTTAGAAAGATATTTGGGGCATTTATAAACCAATCACACATCACATGTATCACACAACACAAAATAAGCCGGTAGAAGCTGTATATATGTATATAACGATCAAAATTTTTTTACAATTTTTTTTTTTCCAAGGATCAAAATCTCAAAATACAAAGCCCATGGCTTCTACAAAATAGTGTCATGGATGACACTCATGATAACACACAACTTCTCAGGCCACCCTATGAAGAAATCGACTGATAGACTCGGACACGCCCATAGTATGGCACTGGTAACGTCTAGGGATCTCCCCAATAGCAATATCTGGGATGTTCGCGGTCAACCCCTCCAAGTTCTTCTCCACTGCCTCATAGTCTTCGGCATCCCATCTCGCTACTGGAGTCGCTTCTCCTTGCCGTTGAATAGGAGACGTCCCTGGAGGTCGATATCGCCCCACATCTGTGTCATCAAAAGGAAATTTTTTATTAGTTCTTGGATAAACATAAAAACATTTCATATGATAAAATTTACAAAAACATTTAAAAAGAACAAAATTTGTACTTCTTACCTAGGTCACCCCACTGAGCATCCTTAGGCAGAGCCAAATCCAGATCTCCTTGAAAATCCAAACCAACATATGCGTAGTCGTCAATCATCAGCATCTGAGGCCTCAACCAGTCAAAAAATGAATCATTATACTTGATTATGGACCCCGCTACATGACGAGACATGAAGTCGCACCACCTCAGCATCCTCAGATCCTTTGGAGCTGGTAAACCCCAATAAACCTGTAATCGCAGCAGTGGGACCCTCTCAAGGAAGAATGACACCAAAAGTGATCTGTACCCAAACTGCTTCAAGTCACCCTTTCTGCACTTTGTCAATTGCCTCTTTATACTGCAGAGAACTGCATCCGACCAGTTGAAGACCCGAGGCTTTGTGCACTCTATGGCATATTGAAAATAGCTCTGGAGAGCCATGTGTGGAGCTGCACTCCCAGTAATATGTGCAATAGTGAACAAGATGGTCTGTAGAGTCAAATCTTGGACCCCCCAAATGGCAACCTTACCCTTGATCCTCTCTGCCTCGGGAACACAATACTGACGACAATACTCGATCATTGGGAGTCCGTCGCCTCTACCTCCAGTCAAAGTAGCATGGTATCCACACTGTGACAACCCTGTTAGGAAATATATATCCTCGATATCTAGGGTCAGTGTATGGAATCCCACATGAAATAACTGTTGGTCCATGTCCCACATGTGGACCAAGTATTCCAACAATCTTAGTTGGGCCCTCATGCCTAGAATCCTGAAGAATTTCAAGAGGCCACAGTCCCAGAGGGTAGCAACTATACCCGGGTCATTCCCGGTAAGGACATCCTCCTCCTCATGTTCCCTTTCTCTCCATTCCAACATTGTGATGGTCAAATACCTGCAAAAGATCCGTGAGAGGGAAGTCAACAACTTGTTTTAAACTCTTGCATAATTTGTATTGAGAAAAACCTTGTTTCAAACTCCATTTTTCGACCCCACAGGTGAGCCTTTAGCACAGTGTGATATTCTCACAGGTTCCCTTAAGGCCACCTGTGAGAATCCTAGATTCTCGCAGGTCCCACATGGCCTATCTGCCAGAATGCTCGAGTGCATGTTATGGCCCTAAAATGGATTCAAAACCCAAAAAATTGCCAATAAAACCATGAAAAGTTAGAGAAGCAAGAGATTACCTCGTTAGCTGAGACGGTTCACCGAATGGTTACTTGTGCCTCTCGCAATTGAGCAAAGACATTTGGGGGAAAATGAGGTATGTTGGGCAAGTTTTTGGAAAAATCACAATAAAATGGTTAAAATCCCTTTTTACCCATATTTATTCACTTTTTACTATTTTTTATTGATTTTTTATACTTTGTCTATAAAACCTAATACCCTAATAGCCTTGTGAATATGGTTTTTGCAGACATCGGAACTTCGAAGTCCGAACAAGGGGGTGTGGGTGTTATTTTTCTTTTTGTCGCATGTACGACTACTTTTTAGGGTTTTTTAGAAAAATTTCGAGCTCAGTCTTCGTTCGTTCTCATGCTCGAAAATACCTGAGAACGTAACCGAGTATTTTCTTGTCTTTTCGTACTCGTCATGGTAACATAAAAACGACGAATGCAAAGGAGTATCCTTTAATCTCTTTTCACGCTCCATAAAAATGAAAATATTGCCGAGCAACCTTGTTTTGTTCACGCTCGTAAAAGTATTTGAATAAAAAGTTCGATGGGCGATAGTTTGTCACTTTTTTGGTCTTGTTGAACTATTTTATGAAAAAGGAACTAAGAGAGTCCTCTTTAAGTGTTTTTCAGACTCTCAAAACATGAAAACCCCCTGAGTTTTCCTTGGACTCGTTAAACAAACATCGAAAGACCCGCAATGGGACCGAACCACTCCTTACTAGGGTTCGTTAAATATACTGCGGGGGACTCATCCGAAGGATGATATTACATCAACAAGAATATGTTATCCTCCTTAGGATTGCGTAAAAATAAAGAGGTACTCGCTAGAAATGGTGGGGTAAATTTTGGGAAAGGGATGTGTTTTTGTATTCATATTAATGGCAGTAAGCATCGCTCTTAAACATGACACCCCCTATTCATCATTTGAATCTGGGTTGGGAATTCCATTTGTCTCTCGTTCGAATTTCTACAAGGTCATATCTTGGGTCGTCTTTGAGTCAGTGCTACCAAATCCTTGGCCGTGTCGTTCATATGTTCAAGGGAAGTTCACACGAGCCCTCTATTGAGTCGACCATCTACAGTTGTCTATTCTTACTATGTCGGCCTTCCCTGTGTTCGTTTCAACCTGTATTCATACTCCATTTCACCCTCAAAATATGTTACTTATTTCGTTTCATTGATGGGGGATACATCAAGGCCCTCCAGTGGCGAGTCTCATTCCGTCGACTCCAACTCATTATCCAGAAATGAGACTTAGAAATCATTTAGTACCTTGGAACCTGCATGCCTTAATGGAAGGTCTCTTCGATGTCGACAGGGGTTCACATCATTGATCCCTGATCGATAGATTCCGCTGAGTACTTGACTCCAGCTCATGTATTCGAATTCGTTCGGATTGTACTTTGGTACCTTGGGATTCATTGACATCAATGGTGATTTTCCTTGCACTTGTTAACAGTTTTCATCAATGATCGGTAATCAAGTGGTTTCTACCATGTTTGACTTCAGCACATGCAATCGCATGGCTAGATTCATACTTTTAGGTGATAGGATTGAAGACCCTGGGTCTCATCTTTTTGATCCAGGCTATGATGGAGTATGTATGCTTTGCATTGGCACATAGATCCACTTTGTATGTCATGTGGCTATGTTGTCTTAATTGAAGTCTTCTCGCATAGATCCACAGTGTATTCCTGGTGGCTATGTAGAATTTTGAGGGCATGGATCCACGGTGTATAATTGGTGGCCATGACCTACGTTTATGATTTCATTCATTTGTGATCTGAGCATGGGAATGCCTACCTCATAACTGGTTTTATATTCTGCAGATGCTTGGATGTTTACAGGTTTCCGATTAGGTGTGCTCCTTGTTTCTGACACACACACATGCATTTTACAAAGTATTTCGGCTGTCACAAGTTCCAGCCTCATACTCTAGGGGGAATTCTATTACATGTGATTTTGGTCACTCTGGTGATGTCTCTATAGTGGTGTATTTAGGCTCCCAACAAGGACTTTTTTCCTGAGAAAAGTGACTGTCGTCTTCTTCCCAAAAACACATTTTTTAAGATGAGTTCACAGGCTGCCTATGTTCTAGGGTGCGAGAATCCTTGATTCTTGTAGGCAACCCATGCTTGGGGTGAGAACTGTTCACAGTCTGCTCTATAGGTGGGGTGTGAACCTGTTTTTAAGCTTGGAAAAGAGAAGAGGTCATGAATTTTCTAGAAGGGAATCTTCTAGAAAATGAGTTGGCATTCATATGATTGTCATTCTACTGACTTATCAGATTTGGTGGGATCATCCTCATCCATTTAACCATCTCTCCTTCTCCTATATATTAAAAGTTTTCTCATGGAAAAGGTTAAGCAATATTGAAAAAAGAATTGGTGAAAGAATTGTGTGAAGAACCCTGCTTGGACAGAAGCTTGGAGACTCTATTTGGCCTATCAAGAGGTATTGGATCTTCTTCATGCAAGTGCAGAGAAAGTGTGTGTGTTGGAACCAAGGGTCACTAAAAGGAAGCTTGCGACATCAAGGCAATTAGGTTGTATCTTCTACTTTCATTTAATATGATACAATGACATGTTCCTTTCCCATAAAGTCACTCTTATTTTATTGCATAACTCCTTGATCATATGCATAGGTTGACATTGAATATACTTTACTATCTTCACTTTGGTTGGTTTGTGTTGTCTTGGACCTAATTTCACAAGAGCACCGGAGCAAAGCGGGAACAATAAAGACCTAAGGAAGTGATACAAAGGTATGTCACTCGCTCATTCTTATTAGTAGATTCAATGATTACAACTTAGGGAAAGAGTCATGTCCTGTCCTATTTTTCTCTAGATCCAGGTGGATCTAGGCAGATCTGTTAGTGTCCGCACCTACTGATTTATCCGATAACAAGCATGAGGTTTAAATATGTGAGGGCAGGTCAAGGAAACTACCACGGTTTCATTCATGGAAACATGGTGCCCTCAGAGGCACATCGAGGTGAAATGTGGTCTACCCAAAACCATTCTTTCCAATCCCTGATATTGAAAGTTGATGGGACCTGGCAGACCGTAGATCTTGGAGAAGCCTAGATCAATGACCAAGACATGTATCGGGCATTGAAGTAGCACGGAGGATAATTTTTTGAAGGCTATCCGATGAAACTACCATGGTTTCATTCGTGGATGTGTGGCGCCCTCAGAGGCACATTGGGCAGAAAAGTGGTCTACCCAAAACCATTCTTTTCAATCCCCAATATAAAAAATTGATGGGACCTGGTGGACCGCAGATCTTAGAGTGGCCCAGATTGATGACCAAGACACGTATCGAACATTGAAGTAGCGTGGAGTATAATTTTTCAAAGGTGGGCCAGGAAAATTACCATGGTTTCATTTGTGGATGCATGGCGTCCTCAGAGGCACATTGGGGCGAAAAGTGGTCTACCCAAAACCGTTTTCTCCAATCCCCGATATGGAAAAACACATATAAAAATAGGGTCTCGGTTCATTATTCTATAATATTTCAAAGAATTCGAACATTTGAAAAGTGGCGCAAACCCTCCATTCAAAATTAAAGCTCAACAGTGAACCAGTTTCACACATCCTCCACCAAGTTACAGGTATTTTTCATCAGGGCTGCCAACCCTGTCGTTTTGTCCATGAAAGAGAAAGACTCCGCCTCTAAAGAAGAATCCCTAATTGACATGGAGTTAGATGTATTTGACATAGAAATTATAGTTTCACCCATTTCTTTGTCCAGATCCAATTTGCTAAGCAATGTCGGAAAATGGATACCCTTCCTCGAAGTGGCCCAAGATTCCATTAGCCCTTATGCCGTAGAAGTCGTTTTCCCCTTCCCTGAGTTAGTAAGTTGGTGTGCCCAACAATATTCACAAGAAGAAAAGGTCATTTGAATAAGTTAGGGTCAGGAGTCTTATGTGAAACAAATAGTCCATCCATTTGACACACCCTCATTATACCAGAGTCCTCCCTCATAGTGTCAGAGCCCTTCGAGGAAGAGAAAATGATAACAGTCTACCGAGAGTGTCCCCCTGAAGTGAAAACCCTATTTCTTCAAACCATTGTTAAACCTGAACACCACTCTGAGAGTCTGTTGTTACCTGCCAATGTAAGCGTCATGGTGATCGAAGTCCAGTGGGCTTGTTCTCTACTTAGTCAAATTTTAGGGTTGGATAACGAAAAATTTGTAGTAGAAGTCATGTTGGGTTTCCTGTTGACCTTTTTTAAGTCAGAGTCTATTCATTCAGTTTGTATAAGTTTTGACAAATTCATCGCTGAAAATATGCACCAATAGCCGATGAATTTCAATTCACTAAGACACTTCAGGTACTACATGCATTTGTTGAGAATGTTCCTAGAATCGAATAAGACCAAATTCCCTGAGGTTGCATTCATCTCAACTGAGTGCAAAAGGATCACCATGCTTATATTCATAAACAAGATCATTTCCAAGGTTTATAGTCTCATCTTCGACAGACCTGCCAAGGATTTTAGAAGAAATGAAAAGCTCTTTGCAACCAAATCCAGAAAGAAAGGTGGGAGATTGGATGTTGTTCATACAATATACTATGATTTGGGTATATGGATATCAAGAAGGACCTTACATTCTACCAGTATTTTTGACTCCCAGAGTCTTTGCTTTAGAATTCATCAGGCGAAGAGTCATTTCAGAGACATAGCATTTTCTAAAAACGCACAAAGCATCTAACTTAAAATTCCCTTTCATGGTAGGGCCCTTTGTGGTAAATACCAGGTCTTTTTTACCTCAGATTCAAGCCAAACTCAGTGAATTTGGGTTTACATAGTTACAAGGGAGGAGATATGACCCGCACCAGATCATATCTAAAATAAGACTAATGAGAAGACAAAGCCCCTACGAACATGAGCAAGTTGAAGAATTTGATAGATTGCCAACTTGGAAGCCTGTGCAAACATGGAAGTTACTTTGCAGATTGATCACACACAACAAATGGAATATTCACCTCAGTAGGTCTAGACACAGAAATATTCTCCAAAGTTGATTATTAAAACTTGAAAGGTAATTGTTTATAACAAGAGGAGTAGTTCAGAGGCACTGGGTGCTAGTAGTCAGCAAAATGTTCTCAATAAAATGAAAATCACACCATCTTCTCAGGTAGTGGACCTGGAAGAAGAAGAACCTAAAGATAAAACGAGCATGGAGATGCCGTAAAGTGCAACTAAGAACGAAGAGGCTGGAATAGGAAGCATGTCACAAATTGAAAGCAACTCAAGGGTTTTTAGCAACAAGAAACATGTATATAGAAAGACTCCCGAGGCATTCTATCAATCCAAAGAAGACTTAATGAACCAATATGTTGTGAAAGGAAGTATGGCCAATAGTGAAATAAGAGACTTGTTTCTTGAGGTAGAAAAGGTCTCCCAGCATAAATATTCCCTACTCTCATTCAGGGACGTTGAAAGAAAGACATTTAACATAGTAGTGGTTGATGATGATAAAGTGTCTGAAATCAAGATGCATTATGAAAGTATTGGTACCCTAGACAAAGTAAAGTTCCACAGAAATGTCAACGGCATGTTGTATTCAGACTGTCTGAGTTTGGGTTTGAGGGTTTCTAGACTGACAACACATGCACTCAAATTAGATGGACAATTGAAGCAGGAGAAAGCATCCAGTAAAGCCTGGAAAACACAGGTGAAAATATTGGAATCTGAAGGCCCTCAAGGGGTAAAGGCTTCTTTGGATGAGAAAGACAAGATGATTCAAAGTCTAAAAAAGAGGCTGAAGATGTCCCCCATAGAACATCCACAGAAAACAAAGCTAGCTACTCTAGAGCAAGAAAAGGAGACATTCATACAAGAAGCACTAAGTTACAAAGCTAAAGTGTTGCAGCTAGAAAAAGAGAAAGAAAATTAGTTACATGGACAAGTAGCAACATCATATATGACTGTCATTGTACCTGCTAATACATAAGCTAGATCAAGCACTGATGGATTGGTTCAAGCTATGTCCCAAGTGAGTTTACAGACATGGGAAATCAAAATCCTTAAAGAGGCCTTAGAAAAGCCGAAACAAGAGATGAAAATAAAAGATGAAAATATGGCTCAACTCCAAAGAGAAAATCAAGATTTGCAAGAGAGAGTAAACAAGATGAAAACAAGGTTAAAATTTAAAAAACTGTTACAAGGAGCTAAGCATGTGATCTGGGATGCTATTGCTATAGAGGTTGCTAAGTTCAAGGTTTATCTGAATTTTATAAATGACAATGACAGTGTGGCTACCACGGCTCGAAGCAGGTGTACTGTTGTTAATGAAACATTAGCAAAGAAACCCTCGGAATGGGCCCATAACGCTATTGATATGATGAATTTTGTGCCCACTGTTGATCTTTAGACTATTGGGGTAAAGGACAGAACTGCGTTGATCATTTTGGCTAGGAGAATCATCGCCAAGAACAACTTTCTCAAATTGGTTCAAAACAAAGCTATGCAAATGGAGCACAATATACAGGTGTTTAAGGATACATTTGAACAATTGTTTATCAAGGGCCTCCCAGCATTTTGAGATGGAAAAGGTTCATTATACAATCAAGAAGACTACAATTATCTCCTCATTCAATGTAGGATGGACCATTCCAAATTTGAAGCTATGGAGGAAAGTCTGAAAGGCCCAAGTCTGGTAGAGTATTTGGCCATAGACTTTGAAATTTTGAATCAATTTAAAACAATGAATATTGGCCTGCCTACTATGTCCTATGTTGGATTACTGAGAGGGGGGGTGAATCAATAATAGCGTAATTATAATCCTTTTTCTTCAAATGTTATATCAATGTAGAATTATTGTCCACTAATGAGC
>JZKD02S0502963.1:980714-994064 GCA_000966675.3 Picea glauca | reverse complement strand
CAGTGGAATTCCTGAAATGGTAGTGGAGCCTTGTGTGGGGATTGTACACAAGGAACATATAAATCTGCAGACCCAGGAGGAGAGGTATGGCTTGGAGATAGTTGACCTTACACATCCCTATCAGTATGAGGAGAGTGAATCACCACTCTTGGAGATTCCATTGATGGACCAGGTTGTGGAGACTGACAGCTTGGTTGGACACTTACTCCCAGGATCAATCTATAGTGATGAGGATGCACTCCTTATTGGTAGGAATGACCATAGCACATGTCTAGACACATCTGTATGGAATCCACGCATAGATGATATTAATAGGGTGAGTTCACAGGAGGATATAGTTGCCCATACAAGATATGGTGTGATTCAGATAGGGGTCGCAGTTGGTGATGGTGTGCAGTGGAATATAGGAGGACTTAGTAACACAGGGGACAGTGGGCAGTTTAGTGCCTTATATTTTGAGGAGTCTATTGTTGGGGATTCCATTGTTGACACTACTAATGAGAGGCATGAGCTAGCACCTCAATGGAATTGTGACCAGGAGTCACGACACTTGGCAGGACAGTTGAGAGTCAATGAGGACATGATCATGGCAGCCACTAGATGCATTGATGATACACATGCATTGGTGGCAGGTTATTGTTGGAGGGCCTCGATGGCACAGGATAGTTCAGATGGGGGACTTATCATTGATGACTTCCATTCACTCAGGGGAGAGTGATTGTGATGAGGGTCAACTACCAGCAATTGTTGAGGGATAGGGATTACCTATTGGAGGTTGGCGAGATGTATCACAGGGCACTGAGGGAGCAGGANTCTACTGCCATGAATAGAACTCTCCCTGTTTCACTATCACTGACTTCATCTTCATCTGATGATGAGATGTCTTCTTTGGTGAAAAAGTTTTTCTTGAAAACTTTCTTTGTAGTTCGTTTACCTTTATATGTTTGCCTTTTCAGTAACCTTCATCATTTCTCTTTTTCTCATGAGGACATTTGTTAGCAAAATGACCAATACCATCACAATTAAAATAAATTAAAGGAATCTTACCTTTGTACCTACCGTTGGTTCCCTTGTTTAGTCTTTTGATGAAGTTGGCCACTTCTTCATCATCTTCCGAGATGTCACTGCTGCTGCTATATTCTTCTTGTAGCAGTAAGACAAAATCGTGCAGCTGGGTAAGACAAAATGAAGTTTTCCCAGAACCAATAAATGATCTCCAGGTGTCACCAAATTTGCAGATTCGACAGAAGATCATAGAGAGACAGATGGTGTAGAGGAATCCTAGTAGTCAGAGAAATTTGTCCCTAATTTTGAAACATTTTTGTTAATCATTGTAAATTGGTTCATATACCGAGACTGTCGATTGAAATTGTTTTAATCAGTTTTAGAAGCTGAAACGCTTCAGTTTCAACCATTGTAATCAAATTGTATAAATACTGGGATAATTGAATGAACTAACATTGGCAGAAGTGAAAGGGAACCTTTTTGGTTGTTTCAAACTCTATTTGTAATTTTCTGAAGCTGAATTGAATATAAATGAAGAATCTTTTGAAGTCTCTATGAAAAGATTCTAATGGTGTTGATATGAGCTTTGTCTTCATTTATTGTATGTATTTCCTGTGATCTGTTATTCCATTTACATTTTCTTCTATTTAAATTGGATAGTTAAAGGCCCAGAATACATCTTGTGATGCTCTTGGCTTAAGCAATTTAAAATCTATAATTGTCTTCTTAACTAATTCAGAATTCATTTCAGTAGTGCTCTGATGCAGTTATTTGTTTCATTTATCTTTCTACACTCTATTTAAATTCAAGAATAACTCAGATTCATCACCTCATTTATCCTTTATCCTCTGGAGAGTTCTACTAGCTGATCATTGTTTTCGTTCACTTTCAGAATTTTTCCAGCAACTTTATTAAAACCCTCAAAACAAATTAAATGCAGCCACCGATTATCAAAGAAATACCCAGTGACACGAGAGAGACCTCTCTGAGTTGAGAAGGCTAGTGCCTCATCTCTAAAGTAGGTTGAAATAGTTACCTTTTTCATTTGTCTATCAGCCAGACAAAATTTACAGAGTGCTAACATTTTGGCGCCGTTGCCGTGGACGAAACTGGAAAATCTTCCCTTGGAAAAATGACTTAAAGCTTTAGTTTGATCCCTGAGGGTGACAGTGGATCAAGTACCTTATTGGCTGAGATTATTTTTACACTGGCAACTCTGTTACTCAGAGACTAGTTGCACTACACCGTGTGAGATAGAAATCCTGGCTTCTAAGAGAATTCACACTAGGAGAAACCTAGACCCAGAAGCTGCAATTCATGTGTCTGACCCTGAAAATATTGTACATAAAATAAAATAAAATCCAGTAACCCCAGTGTTGCATCGAGACCGATATTTGTATTTTCCCAAGGACGGAGTGACTAGTATTGAAGACCTTGAGTTTGACGTGAAATTTGAACAATCCTTGTTCAGGACTAAATTCGAATCTCGTTTAAATGAGACCATCTTTGACGAAAAGAGATTCCAAGATTTGATTCTAGCTGTGTCTTTCAGGCATGTAGTGACCCCTGCTCGAAACCAACAGCCGCTCCGATCCCTCACAGCAGCTGTGGCAACCATATTTGCTCCCTTCATACTACTTTCTCAACTACATGATTTACCTCAAGACTACAACCTAAGAATCAAACTATATGACATTGAAGGTAATATATCAGCTCAGAAGCATCTATATTGGTTTAATGATTTCATAGATTTGGAAGAGGTGGACTTTGAAGATGTGGAAATGAGGTTGTTTACACAAATCCTTGTAGGAGAAGTGAGAAAATGGTTCAGATGCCTTCCACCAACTAGTATCACGGATTTCGAGGCTTTTGAAACCAGGTTCCTTACAAAATGGGGAGATAAGAAAAATCCCCTTTAGTTGTTGGCTCAGTACAACAACATGAAAATATCACTTGATGAAACAGTGCAAGAATTTTCAACCAAATTCATGAAGGTATATAATCTGATTCCTGTTGAGGTGAAACCCCTCGCTAAAGTTGCTTAGCTCAGATATGATGATTCTTTTGAAAGCAATTTTTATTTATTATTGAGGGAACGAAGATCTGCCACATTAGATGATATGATGACAGATACCATAGAATTCGAAGTGAAGCTAATGTCTTCAGGAAAGACAAAAGATAACTCTGGAAGGGACATGAACAAAACTCAGGATAAAGCACAAAATTCGACATCACAAACATCAAAAGAGAGGTTTGAAGCAATGATGAGAAACGTTGTAAGAATGATGGAGAGAATGGCCTTGGGAAATAGGCCCAACCCTAGAGAACATGTAGATGTTCCACCCAGAAATCCGAGAAGACCATCCATTCCACAGATTAGACAAAGAGAGAAGAGAAACCAGGGGAATCAAGCAACTCAAGAAGATCAGGAAAATCAGGGAAATTAGGAAAATCAAGGAAACCAAGTAAATCAGGGGAACAAAAAATAAGACCTCCTTTTCAAAATAATTATGTGAATGAGGATTATGATGGATATTTTGAAGACAACATGAACTACTGCAACGATAAAGAAACAAAGGTATTTTTGACCAAATAAGAACATGACCAGTTCATGGATGCAAGTGAGATATTTTTGCAAGATGAAGAGGAAAGGGTATCAATAGAAAGGGACGATTATGAGAATGGATTGAAAAATGCCATCATGAAATTCCAAAGGCAACATAACCTTCAAAATCAAAAAGTACCTCCAAACCCTCCAAAGGGTAATCATCCAAAGGGGAATCCCACCAAAGAAGCTCATAATAACATACCTTCTTCAATTCAGCCCAAAAAATATTCTACTACAAAAGATTTAGCTACAAAGGACTCTACTGTGAAATATTTTGTTGCAAAGGATACTGTGGAAAAGGGGAAGCAGAAAGAAGAACCTTAGAATAAATTATTGAGAAGGAAAGAAATGGTCACCAAAGAGGTAGAGAAAACTTCATCCTCTTTTGATTTCGAAAGTGACATGGATAAGATAAAAAATTTGGTACCATTTAATGAATTGATCAAGAATAGTGAGTACATAAATTAGATTATCAAGATGCTTAAGATGGGAAAAACCTTTGATACCCTGAACATACAAGATGATCACCCAACCATCCTATTTGGGCCAAGAGTAGAAGAAAGCAACGAAAATGAAGAAGTCCCTCCTTTTTATGTTAGCTTGAAAATCCATGACATGATTCTACACAATGTTATGTTGGATTCTGGAGCATCGCACAACCTGATGCCCAAAGTGGTCATGGACAAATTAGGTCTCAATGCCACAAGACCTTATAAAGACCTATTCTCTTTCGATTCAAGAAAGGTGAAATGCCTTGGCATGATCAAAGACATGGTGGTTTCTTTGGCACAACTCCCAACAAAGAATATGGTGATGGACGTAGTGGTCACTGATATCCCTCCAAAATTTAGTATGTTGTTGTCCAGGTCATGGGCTGCAAAACTAAAAGGAACCCTCCAGATGGACATGTCATATGCCACTATTCCTGTCTTTGGTCAAGACATAATATTATACAGGGAGGTTCTACTTAAATATATGGTCAGAAACAAATCAAAACATAGCAATCATCCTATCTATTCGATAGAAACTGAATTAGGGTCCTCTATTTTCTTCAATGACCTATGCTTCGAAGAAGAGCAAACATAAATCATTATGGCTGACAAAAATGAGCTTGACCAGCAGATAGAGTAATTTTTAGAGCAACAAGATGATGCAGAGGATCATATATGGAAAATTAATTTCGATGAAGTTGCATGTAGAGAAGGAGCTAGAGCTAGCGTATGGATCAATCATCCCAAAGGAAACTCAAAATTATGCTCTTACAAACTTGTTTTCGAATGCACCAAGAACATGGCTGGATATGAAGCATTAATATTGGGGTTGAAGGTTTTGGAAGAATTGGGTGCCAAAAGAATTTTTGTACATGGAGACTCTGAGCTAATCACAAATCAGATCAAAGGCATCTACCAAGAAAAACATCCTAGATTGAGGGCTTATAGAAATATGGTACTATAACTCCTTGAGAAATTTCCAGAATGCAATCTTTAAGCAATTCCAAGAGAACAAAATCAGGTTGCCAATGCCTTAGCTACTTCAGCAACAGTTTTAAAAGTTCCAATTTTCCCTGAAAAAATATACAAGGTTGAGGTCAAGTATAGGCCAGCAGTACCAGATAATATGAAGCACTGGCAAGTTTTTGAAAATGAAAAGCAGATAGAAAGCTTCCTCAAAATGGAGAACGAGTTCGAGAATTTAAACATTGATGATGAATACTGTGATGATGAGGTGGATGCAACTGCTTTCACTAAAGAAGGGTATTTTGACAATCAAATTGTAGGCAGAGATATTGTACAGTTGAAAAGCAACATCACTGCCAAATTCCTAGTATCATTAGGGAAAATTTTTGATAATAATGATGTGTCCAGAAGTCCAAAGATTACAGTAAATGAAGGGGATGTGGAATATTGCAATATCAGGACTCCAGAGGATCCAAATATCGTTAAGCTGTCCAAAAATCTCAGTCCTGAAGTCAAAGAGAGGCATGTAAAATTAATGAAACAATTCCCTGATGTCTTTGCTTGGAGCTATGATGAGCTGAAAGTTTATGATACCAATATAATCCAGCATGTCATCCCAATCAAAGAAGATCACAAGTCGTTCAAACATAAATTAAGAAGAATAAACCATATGTTGTTACCATTGATAGAAAAAGAAGTAAAGAAACTATTTGAAGAAAAAATCATTGTGTCCCTAAGGTTTTCCAGATGGGTGGCCAACCTAGTGCTAGTTAGAAAAAAGAGTGGAGAAATTAGGTTATGCGTGGATTTCAGGAACCTGAATAAGGTATATCTTAAGGACAACTACCCATTGCCCAAAATGGATGATATTTTATAGAAGGTGGTGGGCTCTCAAAAAATTTCAATGTTAGATGGTTTCTCAGGATACAACCAGATCATGGTACACCCTGACGATCAAGAAAATACGACGTTCACCACACCATGGGGAATATTCATGTACGCCAAAATGCCATTTGGACTTATGAATGTAGGGGAAATGTTTCAAAGAACTATGGACATATCTTTTTCTGATGAAAAAGACAAATTTATTGTTATATACCTTGATGACATTACTGTGTATTCTGCCTCATATGAAGAACACATCAAACATCTTAGAAGATCATTTCAAAAATGCAGGAAATTTGGGATCTCATTGAATCCTAAGAAGTCAAATTTCTCCATGGAAGAAGGAAAGTTGTTGGGACACATTATTTCAAAGGAAGGGATAAAGGTAGACCCCAACAGAGTTGAGGGAATATTGAAAATTGACATACCTAGAAGCAAAAAAGAAGTACAATCCTTCCTGGGCAAAGTGAACTTCCTAAGGAGATTCATTCCTAATTTGGTTGGAATCATAAAAAATATTACCAACATGCTAAAGAAGGGAAATTAAATCAAGTGGATTGCCGAGGCTATAAATTCTTTTGAAGACATCAAGGTGGCATTAGCAAAGGCTCCCGTCCTGGCTAGTCCCAATTTTGAGAAAGATTTCATACTATTCTCTTTTTCCTCAGAACACACAATTGCAGGTGTGCTACTCCAGAAAGGAGACCAAAATTTTTTGAGAAGCCAATAACGTATTATAGCAAGACATTGAGAGATGCTTCTTTAAAATATGACATCATAGAGAAGCAGGCCTACACTTTGGTAAAGGACTTGAAATAATTCAAAGTTTACATTCTACACTCTCACACCATGGATTATGTACCCAGTAGCTTAGTAAAAGACATCTTGACTCAGCCTAATCCTAAAGGAAAGAGGGGAAAATGGATTGCGGTTCTATTAGAACATGATCTTGAAATCAAACCCATGAAGTTGATCAAAGGAAAAGGGATGGCAAGGTTGATGGCACAGACGAATTGTGAACTTTTAGGGATAAATTTCATCGCAGACCTGTCAGAAGTTACAGAAGAGGAAAAGGAGACTCCACCAATATCTCATAAATTTCTTGACTCTACATGGTATGCAGATATCATCTTTGTGCTAAAAATTTTGCAGGATCCTCCTGAATTTAGTAAGACAAAAGCCAGATTCTTGAAATTGAAGGCAACAATTTTTTTTATAGTAAATGAATTGCTATATTGGAAAGATCCAGGGGGGATTCTATTAAGTTGTTTGATAGAAGAAGAAGAAGATAAAACCATCAGAGAGTTCCATAAAGGTGACTGTGGAGGTCATCATTATTGGAAGACAACTATGCATAAAATTATGAGGGCTGGATTTTATTGGCCTAGCATTTTTCCCGATGTTTATAAAGAGGTTTCAAAATTCCATGAATGTCAAATCTTCGATGGGAAAGGAAAATTATAGTCTCTGCCTTTAAAACCCATTTCAGTGGAAGCTCCTTTCAGACAGCGGGGCTTGGATTTTATAGGGAAATACATCTACAATCCTCAACTCAACACAAATGGATCCTGACTACAACAGATTATTTCACTAAGTGGATTGAGGCAGTTCCCACCAGACAAGCTACAGATGACGTTATCATTCGATTCTTAGAAGACAATATTTTGTCCAAATTCAGATGCCCGATCAAGATTATAACAGACAATGTAGCGACTTTCAAGTCTAAGAAATTGGAGAAATTTTACAATGATTACAACATTACCCTTGGTCATTCCACGTCATACTACCCACAAGGAAATGGATTGGTTGAGTCTTTGAATAAAATCTTAGTCATAATCATCAAAAAATTGTTGCAAGAGAATAAAAAGGCATGGCACAAAAAGCTCATCCACACACTATGGGATGAAAGGATATCCCTAAAGAGATCTATTGCCACATATCCTTTCCAGATCATTTATGGTACATAATATATTTTCTCTACTGAATTGGTATTTCTGGTAATGAAGATGTTACAGGAGGAAGAGGCAGAAAAAAACACTAGTCAGAGAAGAGATGACGAGTTGATCAGTGTACAACAAACCAGGGAAAAGGCCTTCAATAATGCTCATCTATGCTAAGACAAGATCAAAGAGACTTTCGACAGAAATACCAAGGTGGATGACTTCAAACCAGGAGACTGGGTACTGAAATGGGATGCCAGAAACGAAGATAAGGGAAAACATGGGAAATTTGATCACCTATGGCTGGGCCCATTCAAAATTGCAGCTTACCGTGGGAGCAATGCCTACTTGTTACATAAGAGAAATGGAGAACTCGCTGGAGGAGGGCCTATGAATGGCAGGTTCCTCAAGCATTACATCGTTTGAAAATCATCACCACAACATTCATTTTACATAATCATTTTAACATTTTCTTTTCGGATAAAAGAATTGGAATAAAAGCAGCATAGTTAAATCCCGAGGTGAAGGCCTTGAGCTATGTTGGGTCGATTTTGAATTTTTTAATAAAGACCAACATATTCATATTGCATGGATAAAACATAGCCCAATGGGTAGGCACTTAGTCTACAGTTCTTTGCTACCTCACAGGGAGGATAACATCCCCAGTTGGAGCCAATGTTATCACCATAACAATTTTCAGATAGGATCCAAGTCTTGAGAATTTAGTGAAGAGCTACATCATTATGGAAGTGTGATAAATTGGAGGATAAGGTCACCTATGGCGGTATATGGAAAAATATAGCGGAGGCGTGAAAAGTAGGACCCGATGGACCGTAGATCTTGGAGTGGCCCAGATCGACAACTAATACACATATCAGGTGGAGAAATAGCACGAGGTTTAAATATGTAAGGGCAGGCCAGGAAAACTACTATGGTTTCATTTGTGGATGCATGGCGCCCTCAGAGGCACATAGGGGAGACAAGTGGTCTACCCAAAACCGTTCTTTCCAATCCCTGATATCAAAATTTGATGGGACCTGGTGGACCGTAGATCTTGGAGCAGCCTAGATCGACGACCAGGACACATATCAAACATTGAAGTAGTGCGGAGGATAATTTTTCGAAGGCAGGCTGGGGAAACTACCATGGTTTCATTCATGGACACATGGCACCCTTAGAGGCACATCGGGGTGAAAAATGGTGTACCCAAAACTATTCTTTCCAATCCCCGATATTGAAAGTTGACGGGACCTTGTGGACCGTAGATCTTAGAGTGGCCCAGATCGATGGCCAAGACATGTATCGAGCATTGAAGTAGTGCGGAGGATAATTTTTTGAAGGCAGGCCGGGGAAACTACCACGGTTTCATTCTTGGACGTGTGGTACTCTCAGAGGCACATCAGGGCGAAAAGAGGTCTACCCAAAATCGTTTTCTCCAATCCCTGATATGGAAAAACACATATAAAAGGAGGGTCTCAGGTCATTATTCTATAATATTTCAAATCATTCGAATGTTTGAAAAGTGGTGCAAACCCTCCATTTGAAATTAAAGCTCAACAGTGAACCAATTTTGCACATCCTCCACCGAGTTATTGGTATTTTTCATCATGGCCACCAACCCTGTCATTTTGTCCTTGAAAGAGAAAGACTCCACCTCTAAAGAAGAATCCCTAATTGACATGGATTCAGATATATTTGATACATAAATTATAGTTTCACCCATTTCCGTGTCTAGATCCAATTTGCTAGACAATGCCAGAAAATAGATACCCTTCCTCGAAGTGGCCCAATCTTCCATTACCCCTTATGCTGTAGAAGTCGTTTTCCTCTTCCCTGAGTTCGTAAGCTGGTGTGTCGAGTAGTATTCACAGGAAGAAAGGTCATTTTGAATAATTTAGGGTTAGAAGTCTTATGTGAAATAGATAGTCCGTCCATTCGACACACCCTCGGTATACCAGAGTCCTCCCTCACAGTGTCAGAGCCCTTCAAGGAAAAGAAAATGATAAGAGTTTATCGAGAGTGTCCCCCTGAATTAAAAACCCTATTTCTACAAACCATTGATAAACTTGAACACCACTCTAAGAGTCTGTCATTACTTGCCAATGTAAGTGTCATGGTGATCGAATTCCAGTGGGCTTGTTTTCTACTTAGTCAAATTTTAGGGTTGGATAACGACAAATTTGTAGTAGAAGTCATGTTGGGTTTCCTGTTGACCTTTTTTTATGTCAGAGTCTAGTCAGTCGGTTTGTATAAGTTTTGACAAATTCATTGCTGAAAATATGCACCAACAGTTGGTGAATTTCAATTCACCGAGACACTTCAGGTACTACACACATTTGTTGAGAATGTTCCTGGAATCGAATAAGACCAAATTGCCCGAGGCTGCATTCATCTCAACCGAATGTAAAAGGATCACCATGATTATCTTCATAAACAAGATCATGTCCAAGGTTTATAGTCTCATCTTCGGCACATACCTACCAAGGGTTTTAGAATAAATGAAAATCTCTTTGCAACCAAATCCAGAAAGCAGAGTGGGAGATTGGATGTTTTTCATACAATCTACTGCGATTTGGGTATATGGCTATAAATGACAAAGACATCATGGCTACCATGGCTCGAAGCAGGTGTACTGTTGTTAATGAAACATTAGCCAAGAAACCATCAGAATGGGCCCATAACGCTATTGATTTGTGAATTCGGTGCCCACTATTGATCTTCAGACTATTGGGGTAAAGGACAGAACTGTGTTGATCATTTGGGCCAGGAGGATCATCGCCAAGCACAACTTTCTCAAATTGGTTCAAAACAAAGCTATGCAAATGGAGCACAATATATAGGAGTTTAAGGATACATTTGAACAACTGTTTATCAAGGTCCTCCCACCATTTTGGGATGACAAATGTTCATTATACAATCAATAAGACTACAATTCTCTCCTCATTTAGTGTAGGATGGACCATTCCAAATTTGAAGCTATGGAAGAAAATATGAAAGGCCCAAGTCTGGTAGAGTATTTGGCCATAGACTTTGAAATTTTGAATCAATTTTAAAAAGTGAAGATTGGCTTGCCTACTATGTCCTATGTTGTTGTAGGAAAATCTCCCTGCGGACAGGTAGATTGCCTCTAAGAGCTTGACCCTAACTCTAAGACAAAAAATGCTTAACGTGGACATTGACTTCCTTTCAAATCTATCCAAACTAACACATGCGAAGGAAGGAGAATAGAAGTACCTCTTTATCGACGTTTGTCCCTACACGCTCTGATCCTTTGCTCCTCGCTGAGTCCTGTAGACAAACAAGATACAAACACTTCCTACTCTATTGATATTAGCTTGAAAACAGATCTATCTATCAATGATAAGTTCATGTAACATCAGACACAAACTAGAAAGAAACAGGCCAAGCGTGTCATATTGATGAGAATAACGACAACAGTAGTTACAATCATAGATGCGAATGCGACAGCTTTGTCGAGTCATCTTCGTCTAACC
This sequence comes from Picea glauca, assembly GCA_000966675.3. Classification (NCBI taxonomy): domain Eukaryota; kingdom Viridiplantae; phylum Streptophyta; class Pinopsida; order Pinales; family Pinaceae; genus Picea; species Picea glauca. The sequence goes on along the minus strand of JZKD02S0502963.1, from coordinate 982,675 downwards.
CTTGCTCGAAAGATCCACAACCTAGATAAAAACAACTTCACTGATCACTCTCCTTTGGCTGACTGTGTGTTTCCTATGAGATCATAGGTTTCATGCTAGCAATTCTTCCCCCCTTTTCACCATCATAGAGCTTGCTTATATAGGTTAAGAGAAGATTAACCTCTTGAGTTATCTTTAGAACAAGTTGAGGAACCTCCTCCTTAGATCAGGGATCTTCTGATGGAACCAATAATTCGAATGCAACTGCCTTTTAATCTTGAAAGATCCTCCCCTTATTCTCCTCAATGGGCCAACTACTGCCTCAGATTAGGCAACGCTCCTGCAAAAGGGGCATCAGAGCGTTGTAGCGCTCCCTGAGAAGCTTGAGGGAGGTGCCAACGCTCCAAAAGTGGATAGCGCTCCTTCAGAAGGGCAGGAAGGCGTTATAACGCTCCCTGAATCCTTGTAGGGGAGCGCCAACGCTCCTAAGACTGATATAGGGGAGCGCTCACCCTCAGAACCTTTGTTTCAGAGCTCTTCTCAGGTGTCAAGAGTTCTTTGACTTTAGATAATCAATTCCTCTTCTCCAAATCAAGCACATGAGATGTTTTAAGTGCCTCCTCAGTGTCGTCAGCATGGAAGTATGCTTGAACAATGTTTGCGACACTTGTGAACAACTTGCGACACTTGCGAAAGTTGTAAGGAAGATGCGACACTTACGACAATTGAGAGGAATATGCAACACTTATCCAGTTGAGTAATTTTGACACGTAACAGAATGCCCCCCAAAGTATGAAGTTAGAATATGCAAACTGATGACTGAAATACTTTGTAGAAGTTCAAGCAAGGGTATAGACTCAGAGAACCTGACAGAAGCTGCACACAAACACCCAACAAATATCATGACATATTTCAAAACCCAAGGAAAGCATACCTATGCTTGGGTGATCAAGACTTGCAAGATATGGCCGCCATAAAATACACTGCGGATCCATAATGGTATTGATAAAAAGGTATAGCCACCGAAGATACAATGTGTATCTATACTCTGATGACTTGAACTGATCATAGCCACGAAGAATACATAGTGGATCTACGAGATGACAAGACATAGCCACGACCAATACAAAGTGGATCTATGTAACAGTGTATGTGTTCTTTGTCCAATGGAAATTCCTTCACAGCTTAGGCAAAGCATATGTCAAAGTGGTTACTCAACCCAGGGTCTTCTTACCAATCCCGACGTGGTACGATTCTAACCATGTGAATAGATGTATTGATGTCGAACATGGAAGAAACCACTTGATTACCGATCAATGGTGTGAACCGTTAACAAGTGTGAGGGAGATCACCATTAATGTCGATGATTCCCAAGGTACCCTAGTACATTCCAGCGAATGTGAATAGATGAGATGAGGTCGAACATCTGTGGAATCATCCGATCAGGGGTCAATGATGTAAACCCACTTTCAAATGTGAGGAGGCCTGCCATTGAGGCATGCAGGTCCCAAAGTACTAACTGGTTTCTAAGCCTAATTCCTGGATAATGTGTTGGAGTCGATAGGAATAGAATCATTGAGGGAGGGCCTTGATGTATCCCCCATCAATGACACGAAATGGACATGGAGATGTAATTGGCAGATCAAATGGACATGGACTGACACAGGTTTTGAGGCAAGATGTTTGGGATGGCTAACTCTCGAGGCAGATACTTCCCTTGAACACTGAGGCACAACAACAAAACCTGATGTGGACCAACATTTATGCAGTGGATATGGCGACTTGTGTCGGGTGACCCAAAGGAGAGAAAGGAACTCAAAGGATTGGCTCAGTGCAGAGGTTCAGCGGACTATGATATGTGCAAATGACAAAGTGTCGTGTTCAAGGGAGACCCTAAGAAGTGTTGGATGATGTTCTCAAGAGACTGCTTGGCTTGCTCCTTTCAATTTTTTCCCCCATCCAGATAGATGAGTACCTATTTT